>CM060918.1:821484538-821734538 GCA_030737875.1 Allium sativum
ATTGCTGTGTGTTGGTTGATTTGATTGAACTGCTAGTCAGTTAGTGGAAATTATATATATATGTAAATATATATATATAAACCGTTAAATATTTATATATTTATTCTGCTATCAGAATAATTTATATTGAACTGAAAGCGATGATAATCATATTGTGTAACATCTGTGGATGCAGGAAAACAGGTTGGAGGAATCCGACTGGATTCCTCAACAGTTATTTTATTGTTTTTCATATATTGTTATACGATGTGATATAAAATCTGTGGGCAATTATATGTGCTTGGACGATATTGAACATCGTGATTTGATATGATTGAATACCATAACATACCGAAATGTTGATAAGGGGATTTTCAAAGTGATATTGAAAATAGAATATTTATAAAAAGTGATATTTATAAATAAGAGATATTTATAAAGTGGAATATTTATAAATAAGAAATGTTTATAAATTGGAATATTTATAAATAGGAGATATTCAAAAAGGAAATAATTACAAACCATTTTTTTTTTGAATGGAAAGGCCTGTGTGGCGTGTTTGGGGATTTTCCCGATGCTCCCGTTACAAAGGAGGTTATGGCGAATTTTTCAGGGAATTTAAGGAGTTAGAATATTTCAAGAATAAATTTGAAAAGGAAATATTTGTAAACCATTTACAAATAGAATTGAAAAGGAAACGTTATAAAAAGTAAATCATTTTTAAAGTGTAGAACCGTTATTTAAAAGTAAATCTTTTCAAATGAATAAAACATTGTTAAAAAGGAAATCTTTATAAAGTGAATAAAGTAAATCGAATATGGTATTCGAAAGGAGTTAAATCGAGTATGGTATTCGAAGGGAGTAAATCGAATGTGGTATTCGAAAGTTAGTAAAACGAGTATGTTATTCGAAAGGGGTTAGTCGAGTCGAGTTAGTTGAATAGAGTTAACTAGTTCAGTAGAGTTAACCAGTTCAGTAGAGTTAACCAGTTCAGTAGAGTTAACTAGTTCAATAGAGTTAACCAGTTGGGTTAAGTAAGTCAAGTTAACCAGTGAGTTAAGCAAGTCAAGTTAACCAGTGAGTTAAGTATGAGTTAAGTAAGTCAAGTTAACCAGTGGGTTAAGTAAGTCAAGTTAACCAGTGAGTTAAGTAAGTCAAGTTAACCAGTGGGTTAAGTAAGTCAAGTTAACCAGTGAGTTAAGTAAGTCAAGTTAACCAGTTGAGTTAAGTAAGTCGAGTTAATCAAGTCGAGTTGATCGAGTTAGAGTTACTCGGTTAGAGTTAATCGATTAGAGTTAAAACGAACTAGAGTTAATCAAATATAGTTATTTGAGACAGAGTTAGTCAAACATAGTATTCAGGGTAAGTTGCCATCTCGTACGACTGCTAGCATAATTCGCAGGGCTGTAAATAGCCTAAGGCGGTCGGATGTTGCCTAAGGGAATCAGGCGTAACCATTGTGATCGTTGCGATCTAGAGTCAAGCGAATGGAGTTAAATCGAATCTAGTTATTCGATAGGAGTAAATCAAGATGAGTTAAATAAGTTAAGTTGATCGAATCTAGTTATTCGAGAAGAGATTATCGAATATAGTTTATTCGAAGGAGTTATCAATTATTAGTTATTCGAAGTGAGTAGTCGAATATTGGTTATTCGAAGTGAGTTAATCGAATATTGGTTATTCGAAAAGGGGAGTTATCAAATCGAATAGATTAAAGGAGTTAATCGAATATAGTTTATTCGAGTAGAGTTAGAGGAGTTATCGAATATAGTTTATTCGACAGGAGTTAAGTGAATAGTTAGATTAATCAAAGTGAATTAGTTAAGTTAAACTAAGTGAATTAGTTAAGTGAATTGGTTAAGTTAACCAAAGTGAATTTGTCGAGTTAATCAAAGTGATTAGTTCAGTTAATCGAGTTGAATTTGTCAGTCGAGTTAATAAATGGAGTTAGTCAAACCAAGTAAAACCAGTTAGAGTTAATTAATTAAGGTTGACCAGTTAGAGTTAATCAATTAGAGTTAATCAAATAGAGTTAAGTAAAATTAGAACTGACTAGAGATTAGTAAATTGAATGGTTTTCTAAGTGTCTATCTGATGTTGGTTTCGGCCTTCGGGATTTATACTTAGGGAATTGTTCTCATACTAGTTCACAGTCAGGGACTGATAGTTGGGGAAGAGTAGTGATTTGTAAATAAGCAAATGGAAAACGTTTTCCAGTGTTAATAACATATATTTTCTAAACATAGAAAATAAGGCAATGTGAATATATATATATAGATATATGTTGATGATTTACCGATATAATTTCCATCTGGAAATAATATCGTTGTTTGCACACTTGTTTTTCTTTGATAGTTAACTCACAGACTATCGAAGTTTTGACCATTTTAACGTTGTTAATATGGAGAGATCGATTGGATTATTATCCGAAGAACCACTCTGTATTGGCATAAGCATTGTGAATCATATATGCCAAAGATAATTGAAGACGGAGTAAAATGCAAGGGCTGTTGTATAAGTCTTAGATAACAGTTACTAAGATGGATATACTGAATAGTGCCTTCGGTTTGTCCAGTCCCAGGACAACTTGTATGGACGAAGGTCTGACAGAGTATATCCAATGGTTCACGTAAGTTGATCTATCCAAATGTATTCACGTTTGGTGGCGGAGGAATTCGTTTCTCTTAGCTGTATACCCATGTTATTTTTGGATAAGTCAATTTGTGATTTGGCGGGTATGACGATGTGACATTCTAAGTGAATGAGGATGACTTGTATGAATGAATGTCTGACAGAGTATTTCCAGAAAGGTCACGTATATTGATTTCTTCAACCGTACCAAGAGTGGAAGCGGAGAAGGAAACTTCTTTAGCTAACATGTAATGTACTGTTGTAGACGTCAATTAGTGATTTTCGATGGATCTGACAATGTGGCATTCGAAGTGAATCTGATGTGATGATAAAGCGTAGCTTCTAGCCTCATCAACCGGGAAATGACAGAAATCGGGCAGGCAGCATGGCTAAGTCGGTCGCACCGAAGTAGGGTGTATAATCACATATCTAAAGAATATTCATTTGTTTCTTAAATCTATCAATGCTGTCCCATATATATACAGGAACGGTTGCTGATCCCAACCGTTGGTGATGTACATTCAATACACTCAAGCGAAATGAGTGGTCAGTCATGTGTGGCTGAGTTACAAGATGTTCTTGTTGAACTCCAGTGTATCGTTCCTAGAGTATACTGATCGGAAGGTGGTTCCATACCTTGTCATAGTTGGAAATCCATTATCCAATACGTGGTTGCGATTTTGATTGTATACTATATATGTAGAACGTGAGATGAAAGCGTTTCTGCTAGTTGATATCTATTTGTACATAGACATTATTATAATATCAAAAGGTTTTTGATATAAAGATATTTTAGATTCTCATAAGGGAAAACCCGTACCGTTCTGCGGCGTGGTCTTATGAGATATCGTTTACTTGTTCATATACCTGTTTAAACTGTTTTACTCACACCAGTCCCATGACTGACCCGGAGTTTACTTTGTTGTTTTCCCTAAACTCTTGGGTGCCCAATTTTGTATGTGCAGTCAAGTAGTCAGGAATTTGCAGATACTTGAAGAGCTGGAGCAGGAGGCTTCAGGATTATATAGCTATAGTATTTCCGCTGTGTTGTAAGTGATGTACTCTGATAAGTGCTATTGTATACATAACTGTTACATTTCAAAGTTATGTTATATATTATATGTTATTCGTTCCGCTGTGAGATTCGTGTTACTCTGATGTTGTCTTCTTCTTCTTCTTCTATTCTAAGTTTCTATCTTATCTATTCTCACCTTCTAATTTCTTTCATTAATTACCGGGATTTTTCGATGTTTTGGTTATCGACATCGAGCTTATGTCGATAACCAAAGTCGCTCAAAATCCGGGTCGTTACAGTTGGTATCGGAGCTTAAGTTAAGAAATACTTGGCTCTGTGGCGTAACTCGGTAGAGATAGGGTTAGTAATACCCTAGATTGAGTTGAGTGTATATATACGAGTGCGTATTTGTATTTGATATAAAAATGGTTTTATGTTGTGGAGATTCATTGGCTGAGTTGTTTATGAGTTCTGGTCGATCAGTTTGATCCATTGTATCGGTAGGAGTTCTATAAACACTTGGATATGATGAACCGACATAGTATGTTTTGATATAGTATATTGGTTGTGTTGGTTGTTGTTATAATCGAGTAAGATTATAAAAGTGAAATGATTATAAATGACTAATCAGAAATTCATATAAGTATAATATATGAAAACCAATGAATTAAATCTGAATTTAAATCAGATTTGGAATTAAAATAAGGAAATTTTTAGTTCCTGGGAGATTTTGAAAACGTTTTTCAAACTGAAAGAATATAGTATTGAACTCACTTCGATAGCTGGAAAATAGATTCTTATGATGAATCGCGACATCATCAGTGTTCATTTTCGAGTTCTAAGTGACGGATTACTACCAAAGGTTTTGTTTTTGAATTGTTTTGAGGAAAACAAGTTGTTTAGAAATTCAGAGGTTTTGAATTGGTATTGTGATTTCAAATTGATTTGAAATAAACCCAGGAATTTAAATTCTGGAATTTAAATTTAACTTATGAAGTTAAATAAAATAAGATGGTAAAAATAAATTAAAATTTAGCTTGAACTAAGTTAAGTAAAGACTGATTGAATTAGAAATAATCTGGAATTAACTTGGATTAATAAGTTAAGAGTTTGAAATCGAGAATGGAACTCGAGTGGAAATAGAATTCGACTTTGGTATAAGCGAATGATTTGGTTTTGAAGATGAACTGATTTAAGATCAAGCTGGTAATACATTGTTATATGCAGAAGTGGTAATGAATGGTAGGGATAAAATGATATGCCCGACAAAAAGGTACAAGTTTATATTTTGTATGAGTATGGGATTTATGAGCCGATTGGGCAAGCCGCTTGGCTGTTTGATTTTCTTTTGGGTTGGAGATGGCCCAGAGAGGCGAGTTGGAGTTTGAGATATTGACCAGTACAAAGGAGGTGCTGACGAAAATTTTCGAAAAGTTAAGGCGTTAGAAAATTTTCAGGATTTTTGAAAATCTTCGTTTATAAGAATTAGTTAATAATTTAATAGAAATTAAATTGGTTCAGTTAAAACTGGAATTAAGAAGTGAACAAATATGTTCTAACCAGTCGATAAGGTCGTCCTCTAACTTAGCAATTTCGAGGACGAAATTATTTTAAGCGGGGAAGAATGTAATGACCCACATTGTCAGGGGTATTATAATTAATTTATTTAATTATATATTTCGTGATGTAGTGAATTAAATAGAGGTTTAATTAAATAATATGGAATATTTAATTAAAATTAATAATTAAATAATATATTTAATTCAAGAATAATCAAAAATATTGGAAATCACAATATTCTGTGAACTGGGTCATCCCTAAGATTTAATTCAGCTTAGAGTTGAATTATATTGACGAATATATTCAATCGACGTCAGTTTGAACGTATAATTATATTTTAATTAAAATCGAGCTTGAAATGGCGCTGCAGTTCGTAAATTGGCGATTCGAACTTCAACTGAATGTACATGATTCATTTTAAGCCGGATTTCTGTGAAACAAGAAACGTGTGGAGCTGGTGGAGTATATCTTTCTAGTGGAAAAGAAAAATCGGGATTTCGTCGTGTAGATTTTGATTTACGTCTAAATCAAATTTCAGAAAAGTCGTTGTGGAATTCCTTTATAATTTATAAAGGAATTATTATATTTTTTAAAAGGAATTTCAATATAAATCGGATATCGGGTTGACCCAGTTTTGAAATATCGAGTTATAAATCCCAATGGAGCTGTATGATATTCTGTTGTGAATATATACGATAATATATATTTATTTATATTTAATTTAATTATATTTAAATATATTTATATATTTAAATGGGTCATTCAGAGCTTTAAAAATAGCCGGTTTTGCAAACAAAGTCGGAATTCGACGAAACAAATTTTGTTGGATCCGCAACATCAAATTATTGTTAGAGGTGAAGTTTCGTGATTTTTGGAGTCACTGTGTGGCCATATGGATTTTTAGAGTGAAAAACAGTCAGTATTTTGACGGTTAAAAATACGTTGTGTGAGCATACGGAGTCAGAATTCGACGAAACCAGTTTCGTTGGGACCGTAATGTCGGACTGTAGCTGCATGTCCAGTTTGGAGATTTTTGAATATTTTATGTGGTCACAGGAATTTTTAGAACTTAGATAAATAAGAAAATGACTTGAATAAAATATTATAAACTAATAAAAAAATATCTAAGCACCCTATAAATAGAACACATTTCCTCCTAAACCTAATTTCACTTTCTCCTTGGCCAAATATTTGCACCGTCACTTTTTGCTCTCAGCAAAACAGAGATCATCTTTGTAAATCCGAAAGAAATACAAACAAAATGTTATAAATCCTAAAGAAAACTTCTTTGAATCCCTTGAGAGATTTCCATCCTCCCCATATGGTTTTCACAGTGTTCGATGTTCGTTTGGTTCATTGGGTTTGTACAGAGTGAACTTAGGGTTCGGTTTTGGGAAAAATATATGCGATTTTGAATGATTTCGAGGTTGAAATTGAGATGTCGAGGTGAAATGAAGTATGTTTGCAAGGAGATGGGAGTTTCCGTTAGTTTTTGGTTCGGTGTTCACCGTGGTGGTTGAAGAAGCTGCTGTCGAACGGAAGTGGCGAGTTGGGTGGTATAAGTATGAGCTTGCAGAGGTTGAGATGAGGAGTATAATGGTGATGTCGGTTGGAAGATGTGAGGAGTAATGGTGAATCACGGAGGATCGAATTGCGTTGGAAAATACTGTCGTAGAGGAGAAGACATCGAGAGTTTTCAATTTGAGGAAGACAGTTAAACAAGGCCGGTTATTATATTGTGAAGTGGGTTGGAATGCTGACGGTGAGAGGCCCAATTACTTAATGGTTATATAGTTAATTTAATTTCAATAGAGTGTATGAACTTGTTATTAAGATATATCGTTCATACGTAATCAGATTGACGAACCGTAAGTTACGTTGGGATCGTATGGACGGGAGCAACATAATGAAGCTGACTGGAAGTGGATTGGGGCTCGTATGAATTCATGGCGAAATAAATTGTTTGATTCAAATCAAATAACAGTTTATCGTTCTTTAACGATGAACTGCCAAAGTGAGTAAAACTCACCAACTCTGAACAGTTATAATTTATTTTTAGAACTGTTAATCATCTGTTGATTGCTGTGTGTTGGTTGATTTGATTGAACTGCTAGTCAGTTAGTGGAAATTATATATATATATAAACCATTAAATATTTATATATTTATTCTGCTATCATAATAATTTATATTGAACTGAAAGTGATGATAATCATATTGTGTAACATCCGTGGATGCAGGAAAACAGGTTGGAGGAATCTAACTGGATTCCTAAACAGTTATTTTATTGTTTTTCATATATTGTTATATGATGTGATATAAAATCTGTGGGCGATTATATGTGCTTGGACGATATTGAACATCGTGATTTGATATGATTGAATACCATAACATACCAAAATGTTGATAAGGGGATTTTCAAAGTGATATTGAAAATAGAATATTTATAAAAAGTGATATTTATAAATAAGAGATATTTATAAAGTGGAATATTTATAAATAAGAAATGTTTATAAATTGGAATATTTATAGATAGGAGATATTCAAAAAGGAAATAATTACAAACCATTTTCTTTTTGAATGGAAAGGCTTGTTGTAACGAACTGGGATTTTCGACTCCGAAAATCGACACAAAACCCAGCGTCGACTGTTCAGACATCGAAAATACCAGGTCATTAATAGAAAGAAATAAGAGGATGAGAAAGATAAGATAGAACTAATAGAATAGAAGAAGAAGAAGAAGAAGAAGAACACTACTGAGCAGAATCAGAGTAAACACGAATCTCGCAAATGAACGAAACAAAATGTATTATATAACATAACTTTGAAATACAAATCTGTTTTGTATATACATACCATTGTCAGAGTACAATACATCATATCACAACGGAAATAGTCTCTAAATACTAACGGTGAAGCCTTCTGCTTTTAGCTCCTCCAAGTGTATCTGTAAAAGCCTGAAACACTTGACTGCCCGTACAAATTTGGGCACCCAAGAGTTTAGGGAAAAACAAACAAATAAACTCTGGGTCAGTCATGGGACTGGTGTGAGTAAATTCCAACGATACGGTTTAACTTTGAAAATCCTTTTGAAACAAAAAGGATAATAGTAAGACCAACCCACAAATAAACATGGATGATTTTTACCTTACTATAACCCAAAATATTTTGATATCAAAATCCAATGATATTATAATAATGTCTAATCAAGTAAATAACCAAATAGCAGAACGCTTGCATCTCACGCTCTACATACATAGTGTAAAATCAAAAACCGCAGGTCGCTTATTGGAGATTGGATTCCAACTATGATAAGGTATGGGACCACCTGCCGATAGTATATCTCTAGAGGCAAATACACGGGGTTCAACAAGAACATCTTGCAACCCGGCCCACACATGACCGACCACTCATTTCGCTTGAGTGTATCAAATGTATATCACCAACGGTTGGGCTCAAACCACCGTTTCCCGAATGGGAAGAATTGATAGAGTAAGAAAAAAAAGGAATTTCTCTAGATAGGTGATTATACACCCTAATGGGAGCGACCCACATAGCCATGCTGCCTGCCCGATTTTTGTCATTTCCCGGTTGTGAAGCTTGAGGCTACGTCTACCTTTTAGAACATCTGGCCACCATAAACTTTGAATGCCACATCGTCAAACCCGTCAAATCACTAGTTAATCTTCTCAAAAGTATTACGGGTATAAATGCTAAGGGAAACGAATTTCTTCGCCACCAGACGTAATACCTTGAAAGGATCGTCTTATGTGACTGTTAGGAATACTCTGTTAGACATTCGTCCATACAAGTTGTCCTGGGACTGAACAAACGGAAAACACCATTCTGGAACAGGACGACCCTTGCATTTCACTCCGTCTTCAATTTTCTTCAGCATAATCAAATTTGCAGCGCTTATGCCTATACGGAGTGGTTTGCGACAATATATCCAACCGGTCTCTCCGTATTGACAACGATGGTCAAAACACTTCGATAGTCGGTTATTTAACTATCGAAGTAAAAACAAACATCCATTCTATTGTACGACTAAACATCACACAACCACGACCACTTTTTATTTAACATTCGTTTTATTATTCGAATTCCCATATCTTACCAGATATTTCTCAAATCTCGTTTTAGCACTTACACACTTCTTAGAAAATATTCTCAGTTATTATAACTCTTATTCTTATATCTCTTTGGACAACATCGTCGATTATTGCTTTAGAATAAGTGGATTTCAAACCGAATTGTTTTCATTCCCTAGGGAGTAGTGCTATATATAAAATTCACGCTTAAGCTTGGCCAACAACGTTAATTTAACGTTATAGTTCAAAACTTGCCATATGCTGTAATATTCCCCTTATAACTAATCTCGACATAACAGTCTCGCTTAAGTTTAGTCAACAGCGTTATTTTATCGCTATAGTTCTAGGACTTGCCATACGCTGTAATATTCTCTTTATAACTAATCTTGGCATCCCTTTCCGTTACAAAAATCTTGACATCTCTTTCCGTTACAAAAATCTTGACATCTCTTTCCGTTTCAAAAATCTTGACATCTGTTTCCGTTACAAAATTATTGACATCTCTTTCCGTTACAAAAATCCTAACATCTCTTTCCGTTACAAAAATCTTGACATCTCTTTCCATTACAAAACAAATACCATCCCTCGATATTAATGAAGTCGTTCAAGTTGGGGTATTTTAATTACCTCTCAGACCTTGATCGACAACGTTCTTATCTTAGAATAGATATAAGTTCGTAACTCTAACCTCTTATACTTTATAATCCGTCAAATCGTACTTCTGCTCTATTTTAAATATGGTTTTATAACGCCATATTCTCATTTTGAAAACTCGGTTATTTATAATTATTTATCTTAAACATTAACTTTCCGTTTCATCATCTTTATACAATTCCATTTATAACTTCTTTACCAAAACACACTTACGTTCTGTCTTTAGTCGTTTAACTTTTACTTGAATTGTTATACTTAATTCAACTAACATTCCATTAGCACTCCATGCCATCTTAAATGAAAGCCATTTAAGAAATAATTACTTTAAAAAATTTAAATAATAATCATTCATTGCTGAAGTAAAACAATTTATTTGTTTATTATCCAAAAAGATTTACTCATAGGATAATTTATAACTTTTTTTCTTTATAACTTTATATAGAATGTCTAAAGCAATTGTTCATATTCACTTTGTAAAAGTAACTACAAAGTATTAATTTATAATAGAACTTCTATTATAAATTTAAAACTTCACCTCAATTATGAAAATAAATTTTTTATAAATTTAACCTCGTTGATTCGTCTGATGACAATTCAACATCTTAACAAAAAGATGAAATTACGGTCGTCTGCTACCATTTCTAAATCGATACCGTCTATTGATTAAATCAAAACCATTGTTGAATTTTCATTCAATATCAATATGACATAGGGTTTAAATGTCATTTGTGTTCAAACAATGCATATAAAACAAACGGTACATATAAATATTGAGGAATCCGGTTGGGTTCCTCCAACCGGTTTCCTGCATTCACCGATGTTAGTCAAAACAATATCCAACCAATGATGTGTACATATACAACGATGTATATCTATTTCAACCAGTTTAACTGTAATTTACCTAAACGACCATCACACAGCATTCAACCAATATTTAAAATATAATTAATATATTTTAAAAGAAATCAGAGTTAGTGAGTTTACTCACCTTGGCGCGTTAACCATTAAATAACGATTTGCGTCGGTCGATTAAACCCGGCGTTCAATTCTTCCATGATCCCTAACAAGCTCCAGCTGATTCTGAATCAGCTCGTACACATAGACTTCGTCCATACGAGTCCATCGGGACAGACATCATTAAATTCGCATATTACTTACTTCTGAAACCACTTCATACTCCATTGTTCATTCACATGTCGTCGATCATCCTTCTGACACCACCCCATCACACGGTGTTCATCCTCACTTCTGTATACTTGATGCTAACGTTTTCTCTTCAATTTCAACCCGCGTGTACCGACACCCGAAGCCGTCAGGTCCATCACCTGGCTCGCTCCATCGGGCTGTCCGCAACCAACTCCGAAATAAACTCCGACCTCACTGCTCCTTTAGTAAACCCAGCGAATCAACACCACACCAGAAATGAAACAGCCCACTTCATGCGGTTAACCCCTCTTGCATACTCTCCTATCCCAAATACCACCCGTGTACTCTTATTCCAAAACTCTTCCACTCCCTCACGAGAAACCCCGGCTCGCACCATCTGTGGACATCGCGCCTTCATCCTCTCCCCACTTTAGAACGCAACCCTCTCTTCTCCAAACACCATGTACCCAAAAACACAACGCCAGGCATGCTACTTCAGTATTTACACGCAACACAACATGCGTGCCTCTCTAGAACCACACTTCCGCATTACGTCTCACCACCATTTTCGAAACAGTGACCATTATTTGTTTCATGGTACCAAAACAAAATCGTCCCCTCTTCCTTGCTTCAGCATCTTCACTCATTTATGACTAACGCGCCCTCTTATTACCACCCCTCACTAGTTTTGCCACGAGCAAGCATGCTTGCTGACTTCCATCTTAGCCTCCAGACATCACCCTCCCTTCAAAGTTTATTCACGTTTTATTTTCAGTACTTACGCCTTTTGTCCATGCAACTCACGCTTTGTGACTACAGCTCCTCACCATCTCGAACATCAACTCGAGCCCCCCTTTTTTTGTAGAGACTATTTTCGTTTGAGGTGATTAAGCTCTTCGCTTGAATTTCCTGAGCTAAAAGAAAGTGAAGGGCGCCAGTATTTATAGAGCATAACTCCTTGGCTGCCAAGTAAAACAAGGTACAACGTAGATCCTGTAGGCGTTGAAAACTCACCAGAGTAGCTGTGCGTGATTTGAAAATACAACTGCTCCCTTTGTCTGCAAGTTTTAACTCATAGGGACTGTCCGTTTTGGAGCTGCTGCATATAGGGTAGTGTAGAAGAGTAGGTAACTGTACAGTGTGATTTGAAAATACGCACAGCGCATTACATTGATTTAGAAAGGGTAGGTTTTTTTATAAGATTTTTACTAGGGTAGGCTTACTTTAATTATTGAATTTCATCCCATCTATCTAGTTTTACCCATGTTGAACGTTACAAATAAGCCGCATAAACTATGGCATGGGTTCGAATACACATCATTGGACGATGAACTAGTTATCGAACAGAAACAAAGCCTGTCTGTAAAGTGATATTTTCAAGTTGTTCCCTTTTTGGTAGTAGCGGATCCAATAAGTTTTAACTTTACGTTTTTCAGACTGCTATAGACACAAATAAAAATACTGTTGTGATCAACAATGTGTCACGATCCCAAAAATATAATAATACCGGTAGATTAACTTATATTGTGAAACCCCAAAATACTGATTAAGGGTGCAAAATACTCCAAATAAAAAGTTGCATATTTAATTAATTAAAAATTACAGTAAAATTCTAAAAATTAAATTATCACTACGCCTCAAAAGAACCTCGTCCGAATTCGAAACCGATATCTAGTTATATCGAATAAACCGTTACGGTCGATAAACGATTTTACAGCGACTTTCTGAATATTTGATTTTGACATATCTTGCAATTTATATGACGAAATATCAATATTTCACTTCTATTAGAAAGATACAGTTCAACAGATTCCAATGTTTCTTGTTCTGCAGAAATCCGATTTAAACTGGGTCCTGTACACTCAGTTGAAGTTCAGAACGTTAAATTACGAACTGCAGCGTCGTTCTGAGCTCGATTATATTTAATATATATTTTTATACGTTCAACTTCGTTTAATTAATATATAAATCCACTTATATTACGAATTCAATACTTAAACTGATTTAAATATCCAAATAAAAACCGATAAAAATGCGGGACATTACATTCCTTCCCCCTTAAAATAATTTCGTCCTCGAAATTGCTAAGAAGTGAAGATGCTTTAATTCTAACTCCTCACAACCTGTTTGGTTGAAATTTCGTACTTCACACCCCTAAAACTCGATCCTTGCTTCGAATCTTTTATCCTTATATTAATGCCCGACCCTTTTTGGTTAGACATCCAACTCTATCCCTTTAACATATATCCATGCATACCCAATTGATTTCCAAACAACCCGTTCTCAAATCCAATTGTTCGCTTCTACCCAAGCCAAATTTTATTTGCAATTCCAGTTTCGATCTCAACTCCAAATTCTTACTCCAGAATTCAATTCCATAACCAGGTTTGGTTTCATTCCAAATCTTATTTCACAAATTCTATTACTTCACCAAGTTTAATTCTATTCCAATACGATTTTCACTTACTTGGCTTCAATCCAACTTCAATTTTATTTGGCTTATCTAAATTCTCTGTTTATTTACTTCATAAGTAAATTTTAAATTTCAAAATTCAAATTCCTAGGATTTATTTCAAATCAGTTTGGAATAATATATATTTATATATATTTAAACATATATAGCAATAGCAATTCAAACATTTGAATTCACGAACAACTTATTTCAAAACAAAATCTTTGGTAGTAATCCGTCACTTAGAAACTCGAAAACGAACACTGATAATGCGACCGTCATCATTAGAATTTATTTCCCAGTGATCAAAGTGAGTTCAATACTATATTACTTTTCAAAATTCCTTTTAAAATACTTCCTTTTTGAATTTTACTTCAAAATATCTTTCACAGCATTTGAAAAACAATTTCAATTCTCCCAGGATTTTAAAATTCCCATATATTTAATTCAAACATTATTTCCAACTCTTTTTCAAGTTTCTAGAGTTTTGTTTAAATTCTGGTTTTAAATTCAGATTCAATTCATCTGATTTATATATAATACTTACGTGAATTCTTATTGGTTATTTATAACCAATTCAATTATAACCCTATTTGATTATAATTCCAACCAACGCATTTAATATATATTAGATAATCTCAAAATATATATACTTTTAAATCAAAATATACTTTGGGTAAAATTATTTCATTTACCCTCTTTCAAAGCAATACTATGTCGAAATTCTCTATCCAAGCAGTTATAAATCCCTCTCGACCTCGTCAGCTAAACACGTCGATCTGGAATTTATATACTACTCACCAGATCAATCAGCACAATATAAAATGGTTTTTATATTGATTTACAAATACGCGCTCATATATATACACTCATACTCAATCTAAGGTACTACTGACCTCATCTCTATTGAATCACGCCACAGAGCCAAGGTAATCAGTTAACCTCGCTCTGATACCACTGTAACGAACTGGGATTTTCGACTCCGAAAATCGACACAAAACCCAGCGTCGACTGTTCAGACATCGAAAAATACCAGGTCATTAATAGAAAGAAATAAGAGGATGAGAAAGATAAGATAGAACTAATAGAATAGAAGAAGAAGAAGAACACAACTGAGCAGAATCAGAGTAAACACGAATCTCACAACGGAACGAAACAAAATGTATTATATAACATAACTTTGAAATACAAATCTGTTTTGTATATACATACCATTGTCAGAGTACAATACATCATATCACAGCGGAAATAGTCTCTAAATACTAACGATGAAGCCTTCTGCTTTTAGCTCCTCCAAGTGTATCTGTAAAAGCCTGAAACACTTGACTGCCCGTACAAATTTGGGCATCCAAGAGTTTAGGGAAAAACAAACAAATAAACTCTGGGTCAGTCATGGGACTGGTGTGAGTAAATTCCAACCATACGGTTTAACTTTGAAAATCCTTTTGAAACAAAAAGGATAATAGTAAGACCAACCAACAAATAAACATGGACGGTTTTTACCTTACTATAACCCAAAATATTTTGATATCAAAATCCAATGATATTATAATAATGTCTAATCAAGTAAATAACCAAATAGCAGAACGCTTGCATCTCACGCTCTACATACATAGTGTAAAATCAAAAACCGCAGGGCGCTTATTGGAGATTGGATTCCAACTATGACAAGGTATGGGACCACCTGCCGATAGTGTATCTCTAGAGGCAAATACACGGGGTTCAACAAGAACATCTTGCAACCCGGCCCATACATGACCGATCACTCATTTCGCTTGAGTGTATCGAATGTATATCACCAACGGTTGGGCTCAAACAACCGTTTCCCGAATGGGCAGAATCGATAGAGTAAGAAACAAAAGGAATTTCTCTAGATAGGTGATTATACACCCTAATGGGAGCGACCCACATAGCCATGCTGCATGCCCGATTTTTGTCATTTCCCGGTTGTGAACCTTGAGGCTACGTCTACCTTTTAGAACATCTGGCCACCATACACTTTGAATGCCACATCGTCAAACCCGTCAAATCACTAGTTAATCTTCTCAAAAGTATTACGGGTATAAAAGCTAAGAGAAACGAATTTCTTCGCCACCAGACGTAATACCTTGAAAAGATCGTCTTATGTGACTGTTAGGAATACTCTCTTAGACATTCGTCCATACAAGTTGTCCTGGGATTGAACAAACGGAAAACACCATTCTGGAACAGGACGACCCTTGCATTTCACTTTGTCTTCAATTTTCTTCAGCATAATCAAATTCGCAGCGCTTATGCCTATACGGAGTGGTTTTCGATAATATATCCAACCGGTCTCTCCGTATTGTCAACGATGGTCAAAACACTTCGATAGTCGGTTATTTAACTATCGAAGTAAAAACAAACATCCATTCTATTGTACGACTAAACATCACACAACCACGACCACTTTTTATTTAGCATTCGTTTTATTATTCGAATTCCCATATCTTACCAGATATTTCTCAAATCTCGTTTTAACACTTACACACTTCTTAGAAAATATTCTCAGTTATTATAACTCTTATTCTAATATCTCTTTGGGCAACATCGTTGATTATTACTTTAGAATAAGTGGATTTCAAACCGAATTGTTTTCATTCCCTAGGGAGTAGTGCTATATATAAAAATCACGCTTAAGCTTGGCCAACAACGTTAATTTAACGTTACAGTTCAAAACTTGCCATATGCTGTAATATTCCCCTTATAACTAATCTCGACATAACAGACACGCTTAAGTTTAGTCAACAGCGTTATTTTATCGCTATAGTTCTAGGACTTGTCATACGCTGTAATATTCTCTTTATAACTTCCGTTACAAAAATCTTGACATCTCTTTCCGTTACAAAAATCTTGACATCTCTTTCCGTTACAAAAATCTTGACATCTCTTTCCGTTACAAAAATCTTGACATGTCTTCCCATTACAAAAATATTGACATCTCTTTCCGTTACAAAAATCTTGACATCTCTTTCCGTTACAAAAATCTTGACATCTCTTTCCATTACAAAACAAATACCATCCCTCGATAATAATGAAGCCGTTCAAGTTGGGGTATTTTAATTACCTCTCAGACCTTGATCGACAACGTTCTTATCTTAGAATAGATATAAGTTCGTAACTCTAACCTCTTATACTTTATAATCCGTCAAATCGTACTTCTGCTCTATTTTAAATATGGTTTTATAACGCCATATTCTCATTTTGAAAACTCGGTTATTTATAATTATTTATCTTAAACATTAACTTTCCGTTTCATCATCTTTATACAATTCCATTTATAACTTCTTTACCAAAACACAATTACGTTCTATCTTTAGTCGTTTAGCTTTTACTTGAATTGTTATACTTAATTCAACTAACATACCATTACCACTCCATGCCATCTTAAATGAAATCCATTTAAGAAATAATTACTTTAAAAATTTAAATAATAATCATTCATTGCTGAAGTAAAACAATTTATTTCTTTATTATCCAAAAAAATTTACTCATAGGATAATTTTAACTTTTTTTCTTTATAACTTTATATAGAATGTCTAAAGCAATTGTTCATATTCACTTTGTAAAAGTAACTACAAAGTATTAATTTATAATAGAACTTCTATTATAAATTTAAAACTTCACCTCAATTATGAAAATATTTTTTTTATAAATTTAACCTCGTTGATTCGTCTGATGACAATTCAACATCTTAACAAAAAGATGAAATTACGGTCGTCTGCTGCCATTTCTAAATCGATAACGTCTATTGATTAAATCAAAACCATTGTTGAATTTTCATTCAATATCAATATCACATAGGGTTTAAATGTCATTTGTGTTCAAACAATGCATATAAAACAAACGGTACATATAAATGTTGAGGAATCCGGTTGGGTTCCTCCAACCGGTTTCCTGCATTCACCGATGTTAGTCAAAACAATATCCAACCAATGATGTGTACATATACAACGATGTATATCTATTTCAACCAGTTTAACTGTAATTTTCCTAAACGACCATCACACAGCATTCAACCAATATTTAAAATATAATTAAAATGTTTTAAAAGAAATCAGAGTTAGTGAGTTTACTCACCTTGGCGCGTTAACCGTTAAATAACGATTTGCGTCGGTCGATTAAACCCGACGTTCAATTCTTCCATGATCCCTAACAAGATCCAACTAATTCTGAATCAGCTCGTACACATAGACTTCGTCCATACAAGTCCATCACGACAGACAGCATTAAATTCGCAGATTACTTACTTCTGAAACCACTTCATACTCCATTGTTCATTCACATGTCGTCGATCATCCTTCTGACACCACCCCATCACACGGTGTTCATCCTCACTTCTGTATAATTGATGCTAACGTTTTCTCTTCAATTTCAACCTGCGTGTACCGACATCCGAAGCCGTCAGGTCCATCGCCTGGCTCGCTCCATCGGGCTGTCCGCAACCAACTCCGAAATAAACTCCGACCTCACTGCTCCTTTAGTAAACCCAGCGAATCAACACCACACCAGAAATGAAACAGCCCACTTCATGCGGTTAACCCCTCTTGCATACTCTCCTATCCCAAATACCACCCGTGTACTCTTATTCCAAAACTCTTCCACTCCCTCACGAGAAACCCCGGCTCGCATCATCTGTGGACATCGCGTCTTCATCCTCTCCCCACTTTAGAACGCAACTCTCCCTTCTCCAAACACCATGTACCCAAAAACACAACGCCAGGCATGCTACTTCAGTATTTACACGCAACACAACATGCGTGCCTCTCTAGAACCACACTTCCGCATTACGTCTCACCACCATTTCCGAAACCGTGACCATTATTTGTTTCATGGTACCAAAACACAATCGTCCCCTCTGCCTTGCTTCAGCATCTTCACTCATTTATGACTAACGCGCCCTCTTATTACCACCCCTCACTGGTTTTGCCATGAGCAACCATGCATGATGACTTCCATCTTAGCCTCCAGACATCACCCTCCCTTCAAATTTTATTCACATTTTATTTTCAGTACTTACGCCTTTTGTCCATGCAACTCACGCTTTGTGACTACAGCTCCTCACCATCTCGAACATCAACTTGAGCCCCCTTTTTTTGTAGAGACTATTTTCGTTTGAGGTAATTAAGCTCTTTGCTTGAATTTCCTGAGCTAAAAGAAAGTGAAGGGCGCCAGTATTTATAGAGCATAACTCCTTGGCTGCCAAGTAAAACAAGGTACAACGTAGATCCTGTAGGCGTTGAAAACTCACCAGAGTAGCTATGCGTGATTTGAAAATACAACTGCTCCCTTTGTCTGCAAGTTTTAACTCATAGGGACTGTCCGTTTTGGAGCTGCTGCATATAGGGTAGTGTAGTAGAGTAGGTAACTATATAGTGTGATTTGAAAATACGCACAGCGCATTACATTGATTTAGAAAGGGTAGGTTTTTTATAAGATTTTTACTAGGGTAGGCTTACTTTAATTATTGAATTTCATCCCATCTATCTAGTTTTACCCATGTTGAACGTTACAAATAAGCCGCATAAACTATGGCATGGGTTCGAATACACATCATTGGACGACGAACAAGTTATCGAACAGAAACAAAGCCTGTTTGTAAAGTGATATTTTCAAGTTGTTCCCTTTTTGGTAGTAGCGGATCCAATAAGTTTTAACTTTACGTTTTTCAGACTGCTATAGACACAAATAAATATACTGTTGTTATCCACAATGTGTCAAGATCCCAAAAATATAATAATACCGGTATATTAACTTATATTGTGAAACCCCAAAATACTGATTAAGGGTGCAAAATACTCCAAATAAAAAGTTGCATATTTAATTAATTAAAAATTACAGTAAAATTCTAAAAATTAAATTATTACTACGCCTCAAAAGAACCTCGTCCGAATTCGAAACCGATATCTAGTTATATCGAATAAACCGTTACGGTCGATAAACGATTTTACAACGACTTTCTGAATATTTGATTTTGACATATCTTGCAATTTATATGACAAAATCTCAATATTTCACTTCTGTTAGAAAGATACAGTTCAACAGATTCCAATGTTTCTTGTTTTACAGAAATCCGATTTAAACTGGGTCCTGTACACTCAGTTGAACTTCAGAACGTTAAATTACGAACTGCAGCGTCGTTCTGAGCTCGATTATATTTAATATATATTTTTATACGTTCAACTTCGTTTAATTAATATATAAATCCACTTAAATTACGAATTCAATACTTAAACTGATTTAAATATCCAAATAAAAACCGATAAAAATGCGGGACATTACACCTATGTGGCAGGTTTGGGGATTTTCCCGATGCTCCCGTTACAAAGGAGGTTATGGCGAATTTTTCAGAGAATTTAAGGAGTTAGAATATTTCAAGAATAAATTTGAAGAGGAAATATTTGTAAACCATTTACAAATATAATTGAAAAGGAAACGTTATAAAAAGGAAATCATTTTTAAAGTGTAGAACCGTTATTTAAAAGTAAATCTTTTCAAATGAATAAAACGTTGTTAAAAAGGAAATCTTTATAAAGTGAATAAAGTAAATCGAATATGGTATTCGAAAGGAGTTAAATCGAATATGGTATTCGAAGGGAGTAAATCGAATATGGTATTCGAAAGTTAGTAAAACGAATATGCTATTCGAAAGGGGTTAGTCGAGTCGAGTTAGTTGAATAGAGTTAACTAGTTCAGTAGAGTTAACCAGTTCAGTAGAGTTAACCAGTTCAGTAGAGTTAACCAGTTCAATAGAGTTAACCAGTTGGGTTAAGTAAGTCAAGTTAACCGGTGAGTTAAGCAAGTCAAGTTAACCAGTGAGTTAAGTAAGTCAAGTTAACCAGTGAGTTAAGTAAGTCAAGTTAACCAGTGGGTTAAGTAAGTCAAGTTAACCAGTGAGTTAAGTAAGTCAAGTTAACCAGTGGGTTAAGTAAGTCAAGTTAACCAGTGAGTTAAGTAAGTCAAGTTAACCAGTTGAGTTAAGTAAGTCGAGTTAATCAAGTCGAGTTGATCGAGTTAGAGTCACTCAGTTAGAGTTAATCGATTAGAGTTAAAACGAACTAGAGTTAATCAAATATAGTTATTTGAGACAGAGTTAGTCAAACATAGTATTCAGGGTAAGTTGCCATCTCGTACGACTGCTAGCGTAATTTGCAGGGCTGTAAATAGCCTAAGGCGGTCGGATGTTGCCTAAGGGAATCAGGCGTAACCATTGTGATCGTTGCGATCTAGAGTCAAGCGAATGGAGTTAAATCGAATCTAGTTATTCGATAGGAGTAAATCAAGATGAGTTAAATAAGTTAAGTCGATCGAATCTAGTTATTCGAGAGGAGATTATCGAATATAGTTTATTCGAAGGAGTTATCAATTATTAGTTATTCGAAGTGAGTAGTCGAATATTGGTTATTCGAAGTGAGTTAATCGAATATTGGTTATTCGAAAAGGGGAGTTATCAAATCGAATAGATTAAAGGAGTTAATCGAATATAGTTTATTCGAGTAGAGTTAGAGGAGTTATCGAATATAGTTTATTCGATAGGAATTAAGTGAATAGTTAGATTAATCAAAGTGAATTAGTTAAGTTAAACTAAGTGAATTAGTTAAGTGAATTGGTTAAGTTAACCAAAGTGAATTTGTCGAGTTAATCAAAGTGATTAGTTCAGTTAATCGAGTTGAATTTTTCAGTCGAGTTAATAAATGGAGTTAGTCAAACCAAGTAAAACCAGTTAGAGTTAATTAATTAAGGTTGACCAGTTAGAGTTAATCAATCAGAGTTAATCAAATAGTGTTAAGTAAAATTAGAACTACTAGAGATTAGTAAATTGAATGGTTTTCTAAGTGTCTATCTGATGTTGGTTTCGGCCTTCGGGATTTATACTTAGGGAATTGTTCTCATACTAGTTCACAGTCAGGGACTGATAGTTGGGGAAGAGTAGTGATTTGTAAATAAGCAAATGGAAAACATTTTCCAGTGTTAATAACATATATTTTCTAAACATAGAAAATAAGGCAATGTGAATATATATATAGATATATGTTAATGATTTACCGATATAATTTCCATCTGGAAATAATATCGTTGTTTGCACACTTGTTTTTCTTTGATAGTTAACTCACAGACTATCGAAGTTTTGACCATTTTAACGTTGTTAATATGGAGAGACCGGTTGGATTATTATCCGAAGAACCACTCTGTATTGGCATAAGCGTTGCGAATCATATATGCCAAAGATAATTGAAGACAGAGTAAAATGCAAGGGCTGTTGTATAAGTCTTAGATAACAGTGACTAAGATGGATATACTGAATAGTGCCTTCGGTTTGTCCAGTCCCAGGACAACTTGTATGGACGAAGGTCTGACAGAGTATATCCAATGGATCGCGTAAGTTGATCTGTCCAAATGTATTCACGTTTGGTGGCGGAGGAATTCATTTCTCTTAGCTGTATACCCGGGTTATTTTTGGATAAGTCAATTTGTGATTTGGCGGGTATGACGATGTGACATTCTAAGTGAATGAGGATGACTTGTATGAATGAATGTCTGACAGAGTATTTCCAGAAAGGTTACGTACATTGATTTCTTCAACCGTACCAAGAGTGGAAGCGGAGAAGGAAACTTCTTTAGCTAACACGTAATGTACTGTTGTAGACGTCAATTAGTGATTTTCGATGGATCTGACAATGTGGCATTCGATGTGAATCTGATGTGATGATAAAGCGTAGCTTCTAGCCTCATCAACCGGGAAATGACAGAAATCGGGCAGGCAGCATGGCTAAGTCGGTCGCACCGAAGTAGGGTGTATAATCACCTATCGAGAGAATATTCATTTGTTTCTTAAATCTATCAATGTTGTCCCATATATATACGGGAACGGTTGCTGATCCCAACCGTTGGTGATGTACATTCGATACACTCAAGCGAAATGAGTGGTCGGTCATGTGTGGCTGAGTTACAAGATGTTCTTGTTGAACTCCAGTGTCTCGTTCCCAGAGTACACTGATCGGAAGGTGGTTCCATACCTTGTCATAGTTGGAAATCCATTATCCAATACGTGCTTGCGATTTTGATTGTATACTATATATGTAGAACGTGAGATCGATGAAAGCGTTTCTGCTAGTTGATATCTATTTGTACATAGACATTATTATAATATCAAAAGGTTTTTGATATAAAGATATTTTGGATTCTCAAAAGGGAAAAACCCGTTCCGTTTTGCGGCATGGTCTTATGAGATATTGTTTACTTGTTCATATACCTGTTTAAACTGTTTTACTCACACCAGTCCCATGACTGACCCGGAGTTTACTTTGTTGTTTTCTCTAAACTCTTAGGTGCCCAATTTTGTACGGGCAGTCAAGTAGTTAGGAATTTGCAGATACTTGAAGAGCTAGAGCAGGAGGCTTCAGGATTATATAGCTATAGTATTTCCGCTGTGTTGTAAGTGCTGTACTCTGATAAGTGCTATTGTATACACAACTGTTACATTTCAAAGTTATGTTATATATTATATGTTATTCGTTCCGTTGTGAGATTCGTGTTACTCTGATGTTGTGTTCTTCTTCTTCTTCTATTCTAAGTTTCTATCTTATCTATTCTCACCTTCTAATTTCTTTTATTAATTACCGGGATTTTTCGATGTTTTGGTTATCGACATCGAGCTTATGTCGATAACCAAAGTCGCTCAAAATCCGGGTCATTACATTACCATTAAAATGAAATGGTTAGATTGGGTGCATTGGTTGATTTCTGAATTGATATTGCCTGAAATGTCCTTTTATTCATTACATGGGTGTTATGTGTTCATTTTACGATTTGTCCCATTTACCCTGGATGTTACGGGCATCAAATAAACATGGGATTTGTCGATATAATAAATTAAGAACACAGAGTGAAATGATAAATCTCTGTGACCCTGTATTGGATTGAAATGATAGATCCATCCCTGAAATATCGAGAAATTAAATCTAAAAATCACTTGGCCATTGGATAGATAATTATATACAGACATCGGTTGGTTAAATGATTTTTAAATATGTGTAAATTTTATTGACAGAAAATTTCATTTAAAAGAGATGTGCCGATACTCACTAATTCCATTTTTTTTTAAAGATTTGAACTGGAATGTTTATTAAAAAAATGGGTTAAGGAATTTATTCCAAAACAAAGTGGAAACTCTAAATTGGAATTTGAATATGATTTGAAATTTATTCAAATTAAGGGTGTGAATTTGAAGGTAATAAATTCTTATGGGATTTAATTTTGGGAAATGGAAATTTAGGGTATTCTGAGTTGTTTTAACTCAGTTTTGAATATGGATTTGAAAACAAGTCCTTTGGGCAAGGTAACTCCATTGAGACTGGAGTTTAGATTCGAGTATTGAACTTCAGAAGAAAGAATCAAAATTTTGGTTAAAAGAATTTTCTTATACATATATATAATTTCACTGTTTGGTTTAAAATAACTATTCTATAAATATTTATTATAACTATTTTTTTCCTTATATTTTATTATATAAATTATTTAGTAAACTTTTAAATTTATTAACATAATAGTGTTTTAAATTTATTTTCCTTTTATTTTAACTATTTTAGTGTATACATATATCATTTCATATAAGGTTTTCTTTATAAACATCTACTTTTTATAATTATTTATTTTTTTAAATGTAAATTTCTTCCGAATGGAAAGTGTTTGGATCTAAACCTGTTGTTCAAATGGAGTTGAGATAAATTTTAGTCTATTTGAATATAAATCGATTTCTTAACCGATTTTGATATGGAAATGTAAATTATATTCTTCTCTAATATAAATGGACCTCCAAAGGAATTGAAATGAGTTGAAGTGAAAGTATATATTCTATTTGAATATGAATGTATTTCGAACATAAATCGATTTGGGATAATTTGAAAACTTTGAGGAAAATATATTCTATTGGAATATAGGTCGATTTTGAAATATTATATGATTATAATATAAGGATATGGAAATATATTCTAATTTAGAATATAATCGGTTTGGTTTGATTTTGACAGTTTGATTACGAAATATATTCTACTTGAATATAAACTTGCTTCGAAACAGAATATGATATTTTGAGAGGAAGCGAACCTTTGTGAAATATAAAAGAACCAACCGATGTGAAAGATGTAAGCGTTGGTTGTTAAAGAGACCGGAATCGATATAAGACATACTCTCTGTCAGTGTCGATACCACTTTGACAACTGTGAACGTTATTATGTATCCAGAATGAGTATGATGACATGGAGGCGATTATTGAATCGAAAAAGATGAACGATGACGAAATAGCCCTGATCTTTGGGTCAGAATTGAAATGACTAAAACAAGAGCTATACCATGACTAATTGAGGTAGCACCTTTGATCGTACTCACTCCTTCGATACTATTTCTAACTATGATTGATGATGATGATTTGGGTGCCTTTATGATTTTGGTAGTGTGTTCCGAGGTGGGCGGTAGTGGCTGTTATGCGTTACCACCGGTCCGGGAGCGCAATTGGTAGAATCCTACCCAGGGCATTGCCTCGAGTGCCTTGTCATATTTATCCATATCGAGCCCCATACGATTTTGATTTGTATCGTACCTATAGAGTGCCCTCTAATGCCACCGTTTACGGTACTGTATAGACTACGGTATTATAAACGGTGCAAGGGTAAAAATGTAATCCCGCTTACGCTATTTTCACTATTTATACTTTACTGAATAAACATTAAAATAATAGCGTATTATACTATGTATTTATTAGTTTAACGGATCCTTGAGAGATGGAAAATACCATAACATATCTTAAGTTACTACACCATGACACTGATGTTACTTCACATTTTGATTTGACTAATATGAGAATGATTTAGTGCTGATCCGAGTGTTTGTTGTGTTTTATTTTTTATGCAATATGCTCGGGTCAGCAGAAATTGCAGTTAGTGAAGATTTGCAATAGCTTGGAGGATGAAGACGAGGATTTGGTATATATATTTATCAAGTATAAGTATTTCCACTGCATTTTATTTCCACTGCCATGTGATGAAACCTGTATATGGATAACTCTGATAGTCAATGTATGTATATTTTAACTGTTTTAAAAACTGCTCTTGTGTATTATATGTTGTCCTTCCGCTGTGAGATTCTGTTATTGTTTTTCTTTTTTTTTCTTCTTTTCCCAATAACTGCCTATATTTATGATTTGTTCGGGTCGACATGTGTGGTTTATTGTCGATTTGAACGGTCAAAAATCTGGATCGTTACAGTGGCGGTGGGTAATATTTATATATATAGGTCCACAAACTTAACCTATTTTATATGTTGGGGTTATGCAACTTAAGTAAACTTGCTTGGATTAGTATGGGTTAAGTAAATGTGAATATTAGGCACACATCCCTAAAACGAAACTTAATTAGGCTCACCCCCGGTCATAAACTTATTGTAAATTTAGTCCCTATTTTTTGAAAATTCATCAAAAAAATACAAAAAAATATTAAAAAACCATGTAAATTCGTATTTAATTAAAACAATTAATCGTGAAAAAAATCAGATCAAAAAAACATTAAAAACAACGTCAAAATCATGAAATACAGAAAATCAACGAAATGCAGTAAATTGCATCAAAACATGCATATAAATCGATTAGTTGCATACATGTATGCATTTATTTCAAATCTGCGTCAAAACTGCAGTATAAATGCATACATGTATGCACATATTGTTAAAACATGCATCTGCTGATGCATTTATTTAAAAACTGCATACCTACATGCAACTTATTCACGTTTGCATATATTTTGACATATATGCACACATGTATGCAGTTATATAGAAAAACTGCATACATGTATGCAATTTTTCAAACAGGCATGCATAAATATATGCATGTGTATTCGAATAGTTGCATAAATGTATGCAACTATTCGTAAAAGTTGCATACATTTATGCAACTTTTTTTTTTAATTTCTGTGGACTTCCGAGAATATTTATAGATTTTAGATTTTTTTTTTTTTTAAGTGATAGTGCCTGAAAATTTGGACAGAAAACGAAAGAGGCGGAGGTATGGAAAGTGGCAGGCGGAAGATTCCAGGCGGCAGCTAAAATAGGGGGCGGGTTTACAGAGAAAACATTACAGGGATGTGGTGTGAATTTAAAACTATAATAGGGATGTGAGCCAAAAGTACCCTAAGTAAATCTTGTGGCGGTTGGGTAATATTTACATATATAGTCCCGACAACTTAGCCTGTTTTGCATGTTGGATTGTTAGGCATAACTTATTTAAATCCTAGTAGTGGGGATGCAAGCCTAGGGGGAGCTGGTGTCATCTTGTGTATAGGATCCGTTTCAGTCAGTAACCCATATGGGTATCAAACGAGTACTCCGAACTAGGTCGGAGTCGGGGCATGCTTATTGAGCTAATTATAAGAGGTCACTTGGGTGAGGATGTCGACATCACAGGAAACCAACAGAGTCATGTGCGTGCATGGGTTCGGCTTGCTATGGGAATTAAGACGCTGTAGCATCAGTAGATATGGTTGTGCACATTCTGGAAATGAAGGGTTTCCACTTTAGGAATTGATACGTCCTACCGTGGGGCAAGCACAGGGTATTTACGGAGTATGGAGCTAATCGATTGGGGGTAGTGATTAGGGTACATCTAGACTCTAGTATGTTTAGGAGCCCGTTATTATCCTTAGGGGTAACTCCGGTATGTTTGGTTGGGCTATCTATTATTGTATGGGGTTAAACCTCTCACTAGAAGTACGCCTAAGTCTACCATCTTATATTTGTTAGGGATCATCTTGTTCATATGACACTAGTATTGGTGCAAAGAGAGAAAGTGCTAGAGAAGCGCAATATATTCCATCATGTTTATCCTGTTTACCTTGTCATACCTGCCTTATTGTGCCATTATCTATCTCTCCAGTTTATATGCCTGTCATGATACTTTTACTTATTTATATGCTAAAAGTAACTGGACTCGCCAGACTTTATGTGTGACCTATTTTGTTTCCTCTTCTTTCTCTTTCGTTCCCCCCAGGTTCTCAGGGTGGGAATACTCAAGCTTGATCAGGATTATTCTTTCCTTCTACTTGGAGCTGCTTAGATGTACTGCTTGATTTCATATCTCTCTACTATGGCTATGTTTTGGGGATTATGCTTCTTTTATTATTGTACTCTAATGATTTAAGTACAAGACATGAATTTTAAATTTATTTACTAGGTTTTGAGCATTTCAGACTTGTGATGTAACTATATTTTGAACTACGATGTTTTCTGCTTAATAAAAGTTTTAAATTCCGCTGCTATTTTATATCTGTCTTGTAATTTTTCTGTTTCTGTTTACCTATAACGCTTCATAGAACCTTATGCATTCTCTTAACGAGTGACATTAACGGACGTGGGTGTCACACTATATGTTGAACTAACGTTTTAAGTGATCATTTCATATTTTTTTAAGTTGAAGGAGCTTGGGCTACTCAGATTGTAACCATTAGTTTCACCTATGACTAAAAGAGTTGACTTAAATTTAGCTTAGTTAGCCATCCTAAATACCAGGTTTTAGTTATTTTATCATGTGTAGTCATTAGTTCTTATGGGTTTTTAATTGTTGATCGTTTAGATAGTGTTGAATTTGACACAGCATATGAAAGGAAGCTAGTTTTGTTCTTAGAAATTCTGAGAATATAACTCTATTTTTTAATTTGATTTTAAAGGGTAAATGATTTGAGTTTGGTTATCCCACTTTTCTTTAATGCCACATCCATTTATCTAGGTTGTCATTTATGCAATGAAAGAATTGAAAGGCTTTGCAATGAAGTTTAAGTTTTATAAAACTCAGAAGATTAGACTTATATATATTAACAGACAAGTTGGTACTTATTGTTGTTTGCTGGTTTGACTTGGCTCCTTATTTGTATATATGCATGTGTTGACTATTTACACATGGAACTGGATCTGTATGCACTGCTGTTGCATGCTAGTTTACCTGAACCGACATGTACCGATATTATACTCGATACTGAACAGATAATACACATGCGTGTATTGACATTTTGCATATGATATATTCGATGTTAGGATAACAATTATATTCAGTTTCTATTGAAATTATTTTACTTGAACAAATGATTAATCCTGACTCGAGTATTTTATGTTTTGCATGAAACACTCGGGTCAAATACGAGCATTGTAGATTTTAAAGATATTCATCTCGTGTAACTAGAGAGGAATGTGAAGATGCATATGTATGCGTAGGGTTAGATTGAACTATAAACTTTTATTCATTAAAAATTATGTCTACATTTTATATTTCTTCTGATATATAATAAAATTCTATTTTGTAAACTCTAATATTTGTTATAAAGATGTTTTCTGCTGTTAAATATTGTGTAAAATTTGTCTATGGTTCTGTGATTTGTTCTTGTTAATCCTTTAAGCAATAACGATTCGCCGTTTTGAGCATCTTGAGTTGGTTTAAATACCGATTCAAGACATTAAAAACAGCGGACCGTTACACATACATTGCATTAAGGAGGTCAGCTGAATTAGTAGACCGCCTGATTTTATTCATTAGTATAGGGACATATGCACACACCTTTGCATATGTTCATATAAGCATTAGAAATCTCTTAAGGACAATGGATGCATGTGATTGGTGGATAAGTAGATGGATTATGGATGTTAGGATATATATTCTTCTTAACTTGGAGATTTCGGGGATGAAATTCTTTAAGTAGGGGAGAATGTAACACCCCGTAATTTTAAAGAACACTAAAATAATAAACTAAAGAATACTTAATTAAATATAGGGAATTAGTAAAATGGACAACGCCATTGTATCCATCTCGGAGTTCTGCTTAAGATAGACCCCAAGTTTGTGTAAAACAGACATTGTATGAAGAAGATATTAAGGTTTGAAGTTTGTATACATATACGCAAAATAAATATAAATAAACTAGTCCAAAAATCAAAATCAAAGTGCGGGAAGAGGGAATTAGGCCCGTTAGGGGTCGACCCCAAGCCGCATGGGTGACGACCCATGGGTCGACCCCCACACGGTGGTGTCGACCCCTGGGTCGATCCCGCCCAGATCTGGGGCCGATCCATTTCTGTGAACGTGGACTCGTTTCTTGATCAGACTCGTTGACCTTAGGCTATAAATAGCACCTCATTTCGATTGTTTTATTCACTAAAAACAACGGAGACACAACGAGGTGCTGCGCCAACTCAGATTGAATTAGCCTATTCTTCTATAGCAACAACTTGTAAGCATACAAGAATCTCTGCTACAACATCATCAGTCAATTCTATGTTCTTTAGATCCAATCCCTGTGAGTTCATGTTATTTTCAGATATAAACATTTAAATAGTAATCTTGTCATGTTTATAAGTTTGGATTTAAATCTGTGCCTGTTAATAACCTGAATCATAAATAAACAGGTCTGCCACTACTTGTACACCTAATCTACTGTTTAGTTCTCATATGCCCATTCTTAATAGTCTATTCTGTTATTATACCTAATCATGACATCATATGCCTATTCTGTTAGTATGCCTATTTCTGCCATCATATGCCTGTTTTGATTTTATGCATATTTCTGTTCTCTTCTCTCCCTCCTTCCCTTTTTGTTTTTATAGCCAGGCTACCTTTGAGCTAGGCCTATCGCTGAAATATGCGAACGCACGAAATTGGGAACGGTTGGGAATGATAAATTGGGGGCATAACTTATATTGTAAAACATGATTGGGATCTAGGGGCATAATCTATACCTTGATCTAAAACTTTAATTTGGGCATAACTTGTATCGTGAATGAGACTAGGATTTGGATCATAACCTTGGATAAACATGAAAAATTGTTAAATAATGAACATGCCTAGATCTACAATAATTAAAAACTGTAACTGCACTTAGACACGAGGTTAAATTACACTTGTGGTAGAAGTCTGCCCCGAACCACCCAACAAATCCAACGTCCACAAGTGGTTATTTTAATGTAAGGGGTCGAGTGCATAAACGTACACGTAATGATGCTAAGACATGAGGTTAAGTCCGACTTGTAGGGGTTAAGTAAACTTGCTTGAATTAGTGGGGGTTAAGTTAATCTTGTTAAATCTATGGGGGCAGGTTATATATATAAACCCGACAAACTTAACCTATTTTATATGTTGGGTTTATGCAACCTTGTTATACTGTTAGGCATAAGCTGTCAAAATCCTAGTTGCGGAGATGCAAGCCTAGGGGGAAGCTTTTATCATCTGTTGTGCAGGACCTGTATCAGTCAGTAACCCATCTTGGTATCAAATGGGGAACCCCGAACTAGGCCGAGGTCTGGGAACGCTTACTGAGTTGATTGCAAGAGGTTCATTAAGTGGGGATGTTGATGGCGCAGTCCGTCAGATTCATATGGGTGCATGAATCTGCTTGCGTTGCAATAATAAGACGTTGTGACATCAGTAGATTGTTGTGCATCTCGTTAATAAAGGGGTTTTCACTTTAGGAAGTGATACATCGTACTGTGGGGTCAGCGCAGGGTGTCTATAGGATAGGGAGTCGATCGATTGGGGTAGTAATGAGGGTACATCTAGTCTTGCTTGTTTAGGAGCTTGTTATTATCGTTGGGGGTAACACCTGTCATTTCTATTGGGCTACCTGTTATTATTGTACGGGGTAAACCCCCTCACTAGAAGTGCACCTAAGTCTACCATCTTGTTCTTGTTGGGATCATCTTGTTTTTGTTATACTAGTATTGATGCAGAGGTAAGTACTTGAAAGCACAATATATTCTGTTCTGTTTATTTTGTTTATCCTGCTCAGTTTTCTATACCTGTCTTATGATACTGTTATCTCTCTCATCCAGTTTATATGCTTGTCATGATGCTTTTACTTATTTATATGCTAGAAGTAACTGGACACTCCAAACTTTATTTCTGATCTGTTTTGTCTCCTTTTGTCTCTCTTCCCTCCCCCCCCCCCCCAAGTTCTCAGCATGGGATTACTTAGGCTTGACTCTCTCTTTCATTCTTCTTGGAGCTGCTTAGACGTACCGCTTTGATTTCCTGTATTATTTGATATGGCTATATTTTGGGGACTATGCTTTTAAATTACTGTACTCTAATGATTTCAGTACAAGGCAGACGTTTTGATTTGATGTAATGGGTTTTCTGTATTTCAGACTTATGTTGTAACTGAATTTGGACCACGATGTTTTCTAATTGACAAATAAAGTTTTAAATTCCGCTGTTATTTTATATCTATCTTGTGATGTTTCTATTTCTATTTACCTATAACACTTCAAGAAACTTAATGCATTATGTTAAAGAGTGACATTAACACACGTGGGGTGTCACTGACACATCCATATCTACTGATGCATAGCGTCTTAACTTCCCGATCAGTCCGGACCCATGCACACATATGACTTCGTTGGGATCGCCGTCAATACTTCCACCGATATGAACCTCTTATAATCAGCTCAGTAAGCGTGCCTTGACCCCTACCTATTTCGGGGTTCCCCTTTGTATCCCAATATGGGTTACTGACTAATACGTGTCCCATACAACAGATGGTACAAGCCACCCCCAGGCTTGCATCCCCACTACTAGGATTTTGACAAGTTATGCCGAACAGATTAACAAGCCCGCATAACCCCAACATATAAAACGAGTTAAGTTTATCGGGTTCGTATAACCCCTACAGATTTAACATATTTACTTAACCCCCCATTGATTCAAGTAAGTCTACCTAATCGTTACATAATTTGACAGGTTCATATAACCCCCTCATATTTAAACAGGTTAAGTGTTACAGGTTAACAAGTTATTATCATTCCATGTTCATGTATGTTAATGCACCAGACCTGTGGATGCTGGATATGCCGAGCGGTTCCGGGCAGACTACTACTACAAGTTGGGCTTAACCTCATATCTTATCATCGTTACATGTACATTTATGCACTAGACCTCTCACATTAAATTAACCACTCGTGGATGCTTGATTCGCCGGGCGGTTCCGGATAGACTTCTACCACGAGTTGAATCTAACATCGTGTCACAATTTCTATTTACTATAAATTTAGGCATATTCATGCTTAAACAATTATTCACGTTTATCATAGGTTTTTCATGCCCTTACCCTCAAGTCATAAATCATCATATAAGATATGACCTAAATTAAAGTCTTAGATCACAGTATAGGTTATGCCCCAAATCCCACTCATGTTTTATACTACGAGCTATGCCCCAATGTATCATTCCCAATTTCGTTCATCCACATGTTTCAGCGATAGGCCTAGGCTCAAAGGTAGCCTGGCTATAAAAGTAAAAAAGGAAGGAGGGAGAGAAGAGAACAGAAATAGACATAATAACAGAATATGCATATGATAATAGAAATGGGAATAATAGAGATAGGCATGTAAGGACTAAAACAGTAGATCAGGTGTTCAAGTAATGGCAGATCTGTTTAGTTATGATTCAGGCTATTAACATGCATAGGTTTAGATCCAAACTTATAAACATGTTAGGATTATTTATTAAATGTTTATATCTAAAAGAAACATAATCTCGCAGAGACTGGATCTAAATAACTGGGAAAAGAGTGTTGATGTTGTAGCAGAGATTCTTGTATACGTATAAGTCGTTATTGCAGAAGAATAGGCTAACTCAATCTAAGCTAGAGCAGCATCTCATTGTCTCCATTGTCTAGGGTCAATAAACAATAGAAATGGGGTCCTATTTATAGCCTCAAGCAAACGAATAAGGTCAAGAACCAAGTTAGGGTTCAGAGAATGGATCTGGCCGAATCCCCGGGTGGGTCGACCCCGGGGTTGACCCTAGGGTCGACACCCTCTTGTGTGGGTTAATCCTAGGGTCGACCCCAACAGGTCGATCTCCCGCGTGGTTTCCCGCTCTACGATTTTGAATTATTTTTAATATTCTGGATTGGTTTGTTCATATATATTTTGCTTATATGTATACAAACTTCAAATATTAATAACTTCTTCATACAATGTCCGTTTTATGCAAACTCAAAGTCTATATTAAGCAGAATTCCGAGACGAACACAATGGTGCAGTCCGTTTTCCTTAATTCCCAATATTTAATTAAGTATTCTTTAGTTTATTGTTATAATGTCCTTTAAAATTACGGGGTGTTACACAGATGGTGCAAATCAAACTAATGAAAATGCCATTGTACAAAGCTTTACTAAAGCAGAAAGTGGTTGACAAGGATATGATACTAAACAAGAAAATAAATCTAATGATGATACACGATAAGCTTCTATGTAAGAAGATAATGTAAAAAATGAATAATGAAGAAAACTCCTAAGAAAAAAAACCCTAAAATCCACGATTCCAATTAACTGCTTCTGGTGCTCACTTAAAATTGCTTAATGATACTAATACACAAAGCGGAGCGTGGTCAACACCAGCTTATGAGTCAAACAATGAGAAAGAAGTCCAAGCGTCTTTGTTGCCAGAAGTTCAAATTTAAACTATGTAATGTAAATGCCGGTCCATATTATTTTCACTGCCTTAATAGAGAATAGGAAGAGTTATTAAAAGTCAGGAACAAGTTTCCACACATGCACACATATATGCATGCACACACAAACAAAAATATTCGCACACATACACATAACGTGTAGGCCCTCATACACATATAAATGGTGTATATTGAAACTTTCGAGATTGTTGGTCCAACCTTTTCCTGTGATATCTAATGCATTCGAGAAGTCTCTATCATGACATTGTAGAAGCATTTACATTGCAAATATGTAATGTGTCTATTAAAAAATAATTCATTTATATGTGTGTGGAAATAGTTAGCAATTCACTTATGTTTATAGCTATAATGTATAGAATAATGTTCATGGATACTGCAATGATGCTCGATTTTCTTCATCAAACAAAATATTTCTTAAATAGCCTTTCAAATTAATAGTCCAACAGTATCTTTCACTGGTTATACGTAAGATCAAAGTGACCGTTCCAAAAACTCATTCAATTAAACAAAGAGGTCTCATGTCGTATTCTTGTAACCCCATCCCTAGCTTCTTAGCTGTTGTACTACTCAATAAAACAATCCAAGATAGATTTCAGTGTACTCCATTTTATTACACATATACACACATGTTTGTGGTGTTTTAGAATAATCTAAAAACAAGTAAATTTTGCAGATGTGGAAGTAGCAACATTGCATGAGATAGAGGAACACACCTGTTCTTTTGGTGACAACTTTAACATATTATAAGCGATACATGTTTAATTCAATGATAAAATCCAAACATAATACCATTTACTTGACTCTTCTTCTCTCTATCTAAAAGCACACACTCCTAGTTTAACATCACATGCACTAAAACATACCTAAAAATGGCAAGACATTAAAAATAAAACAAACGCAGACTAAATATCAATGTAAATGAAAAGGGAGATGAGGAAGTAAACACATGGCTAAACAATGTGTATTCAAGAAGCACATTTATAATGATAGCGATTGATAACATATAAAAATCAAAATTATCAAAAGAACTCCTAAAATTTAGTGGATAAGGTCGTTGATGCTGGAGAGAATCAGTGCGGCCGTTGCTGGTGGAGTGAACCGATGAGGTAGATGCTGGTGAAGTGAATCAATGCGGTCGATGTTGTAGCTGGCTGAATAAGTGAATCATTGCGGAATCGACGATAGACGCTGGCGGAGGGAATATATGCGATTCAGTGATGGATGATGAAGCGAACCGATATATTAATAATTGGTGGAGGGAATAGATGCGATGGGGTGATGGGAATCTAAGCTGATGTGAATTTAGGTTTAGGTTTTGGTCAATAGTAAAAAGGGGAAAATGAAGAGAAGAAGATGCTAGAGAAGAAGAACGATTAGCATGACCAGATTATTTTTACATAGTATTTTGTGAAGGGGGTAGCGTCGCGCCAAAATTTCACATAGCAGAAGAATCACTATGCCATAGATTGCATATTGCAACACCAGAGAAGTGATACATGAAGTGCCAAAAAATGTTGCTATAGGCGAAAAATGATTTGTGGCAACACTTTCTCGATGTTGCATTTTGCCGCCTTGCCTTAGAGTCAAAGGCAACATCTTTGCAACCCTAGAGTGACATTTTCATGGTGTTGCTACAGATAATAATTTTACTTCAAAATGAGCCCCACATTATCTATAGTAACACTTCTACAATCCAATGGCTACGTTTTGCTAGTTTATTACAACATTTATTATCACATAGAACAACATCTACTATCATATACTGCAACATCTACCATCACATACTGCAACATTTTGTTAAATGTAATGATATTTATTGAATAATGTACTATTGACATAATTGGATATTAAAACGCAATATTTTATTCAAATAAATATTTTATTTCAACATTTCAAATAGTACAAATTTTCCAACTCCACTATTTTACATTCACTGGTATTACACAGTCATTCATATTTACATACATTCCTCACTACACTGTCACTCGATTCACTCATATATGGACTCATTGACACTCTCTAACACATACAGTCTTCAACTGCTTCCATGTCTATCTGTTCAACCATCTGCATGTAATGACTCGTATTTTTGACAATCAAATATTTTATTTAATTTATTATTTTAAATATTATATTTGGAATAATAATGGATTTTAATATTGAATTCGTTATTGAAACGAAGTTTGAACGTTATATATTTATATAAATATAAATCGAGCTCGAATGGCGTGGCAGTTCGTAATATGGAGTTTTGAACTTTAACTGAATATACAGGATCCGATATAAGTCGGATTTCTATGAAAAAAAAATGTTAGGATCGTGTTGATTATAATTTTCATATGAAAGAGAAATATCTAGATTTCGTGTTATAAATTGTTAGTCATGGCCAAATAAAATTTTAAAATAGTAACTATGGAATTCGTTAATAAATTATAATGTTTATTTAATTTATCTAAAAGGAATTTCAATGTTTTTGAATATGTTTAACTTGAAAATGCTAATATTGAGCTATAATTCCATATCGATTTATATTTGGAGTCGTATACTACTTTATTTGCATATATATATATATAATAATAATTTATTATTATTATTTTTCTATTTGTTTATAATTTATTTATATTTTTAATGATATTATATGAGCGTTCGAAATACATGTTTTTCAAACAACCTCTGTTTTCGACAAAACGAATTTTATTGGGATACGTATCGTCAATTATTGTTATGTTCCTAGTTTGGAGCCAAATGAAGTTATCTTACCGTTAGACAAAATTTAAACGTGAGCCGATAAATAAATAGGAATTAAAATAATGTCGTTGTGCAAACGAAGTCGGTTTTCAACGAAACAAGTTTCATTGGGACCGTAAAGTCAAGATGTAGCGGTGTGATTATTAAACTTTAACTTCACATAGTAATAATTCAATCATTTTTGAATAAATATAATATAATAATAAAATTTTATCTAAACGAGTATAAAACTAAGTATTAAAATTAACACATGCACACGACTGAATAATGGAGCACATGCAAATGTTGAATGGAGGGTGAATGCTACATTAAAATATTTAAACGCATAACATGATTATGTAACTAATAAAAATAAAAAGAATCAACAGACTACCCAAACGAACGCACACATTGATTAAGCCAAATAGTATCTATCAAATGCAATGTACGACATATATATATTGAAATGAAAACACAAGTACAACTTTATTTGAAAGATCCTTTATAGCTATATTGTCCTTCTTTCCACCTTATTGATTGGAAGAACACAACTACCTACCTACAATATATAGACCTACAAGCAATGTCGTGCTCTCCAAACCTCTATGCGTGATGACCAAGCTAACGAACCCTTGACTGCCAAGTTTCTACACCGTGTGAGCCAAGGCGTCTCGTATGATAAATACCCAGCTTCACAAGTTTCATTTCCTTCTGGAGTTTTTTAAGTGAAGAAAAAAATGGCTATTAATCCTTGGAAAAATCATTATGATCCGTATGCTTCACTAAAAATCATGAAACAACTTGCTATAGCCTCTAAAAATCAATCTCCACATTTCCATTGTTTTCAATTTTCAAATTTCGAAAGTACATATCAAATGTCGAAATCTAGGTATTAAATTATCTCGAGATATAGAGAGTTTCATGCGAATTCAGGTATGGATCTGCGATTAGAAATGTAAGGTGCATCGGTGGGTATTTTCTGCAAAAATTGGTGATAAATCTATCGCACCTGACCGGGGAAGCTCGACGTCGGTCGGAGCATTTCTTCACCGGAGGGGAAATGGATGGCATAGGCGAGTGGGCATTGAGAACAGGAGTAGACGGGTATAATTTGTTTGGAGTTTTATGGAGTGGGTTGTGGTATCATTGTTTTGGGAGCACGGTTTACACGATGGAGCGGGTATGGGAGTAGAGCTTCAATGGGGAAGACGCAACTGTACATTGCGGTTTTGGGGTGATGTCAGTGGGCCTGGATGTGGATTAGGCATTAAGTGATATAAAAAAAGGCAAAAGAAAAAAAATAAACAAAAAGCTGGGCTGATATGGTGCGATGATGAGGGTCTAAACGTGGAGGCATTGTTTTGAATCATGCTGGGCACGCGAGGTAAAGAATACTTAATATGCCAAATTGAAAACTATAAGTACCTAATTGTTTTAGTTTAAATTGATACGTAAGTAACATATAAATGAGGATGTGATTAGTTAGATTTTCTTTTTAATTAGGATAGTTAAAAAAATACAATTAATAGTTAATTTATCTAATCAAATTCGTATAGCGTATAATTCACAACTTGTTTATTTAAATACTAATTAAACTTTTTACAGTTCAAGCAAGGCAGCATGGTAATGTTCAAAAGCCACCTTAGAATGAAAACAGTTCTGCGGTTTGAATGAATGAAGAGAAACGGTGATGAATGAATATCAGCCTTGGATACACCGATAATCACACGTAATTATAGATAAATTAAATAATTAAGGATATATTTATTTTTATTTATAATTAATTATTATAAAAAGTATAATTCGTGTATATGTTATCAGCATTGGATCGGACCAAAGGTGTCAGGACTGTATGGGCGAACTCCGTATTTTGGAACTGACTGGGACAAAAATGGAGACGACAGGAGTGTAAGTTTAAATTAAACGACTATTTAATTTAATTGTAAACGAACCGTTTCAAATAAAGGTGAGTTAAACTCACTCAGTTCTTCCCATTTATATTTTATATAAATTAGGTTTTTATTTTGGGTGTTCTGTTTGCTAATGGTTGACTGTTTGCTAGTTATATATTTGTTTGTTGATTTAACCAATGAAATTAAACCGTTGTTTAATTTCAGCGAAATACCAAATCGTTATTGTAACGATTTGTTCCAATAGAGTTAACTTACCTTGTTGGTCTCGTTTATAAAATAAATCTGTTGAATTAAGAATAAAGAATAAGGGCTTAGAGCCAAAATAGAACTAGTCAATCCGTAACTGAAAGCAGGAATGGAAATTCATCCATGTTTGCATGATATAATTGATCAATAGGAAAATAAATTACTGGAAGAGGCATATTCATATGTTTTGTTGTTTGATTGATGTTAAATAGTCATTATTTGATGTTATTGAAATTATCAGTTAAATGGAATTGATTGACCCGATTTGAGATAACCGTTTTGATTACAGGGAAGAATAGGTTGGAGGGATCCAACAGGATTCCTCAAGTATAATATTTATTTTCATATTATCATATTTGAACTAATCTGATGGGGTGATTTATTTGATTGTGGATTATTGACTGAAAATTCAATATCTGTTTAGTTTAAACCAATGGGTGGTATTAGTTGAGTATTTGGCAGCATATGGCCTATAAAATCAATCGTTTTATAAATGTTGATTTGCCGTCAGGCAGATCTACAGAGACAGAGTTGTAAAATTTATTTTATAACTGGATATAGATTTTGAATTATATTATTTTAAATAATAGTTATCAAAAGAAAATAAATAATTATTATTTATTATTTAAATTTATAATTAATTGTTAATTGATTTTATAGAGTAAATTCTGATGTTAATCAAATTTGTAAACTAGTGAATAGGAAATTAACCTAACTGTTAGATTTGGATAATTGTTTTATTAAGAAACAACTAAATGGAATTTATTTAAATCAATTATATGATTAATTAATTTAAAGTGAGAACGAATAGAAATTGGTTAATAAGATAATCATGATTTGAGTGACTAAATTGACTGTTTTGAATTGGGGATGATAATTAAATTAGTGTATTTTTAATAAAATAGTTCAATGAATATTCTTTAATTTTAATAAGGTTTGAAAACAAGTATTTACTATTTATTTTAGTTAATAAAGAACTTAACTACTTTTACAGTAGTTAATGATTAAAGTAAGTAATTATTTTAATTAATAATAATTTAGGGAATTACTTTTAACTGAAATTCATTTAAAGAGTAATCCGAATTGAAATGAAATATAATTGAATGATGAAAGGAGTTTATGAACAAGTTTTATTTTAAGCTTGAGTTTTATAACGAAGTTATAAAAGGAATTTTAACGTGAGTATGATAGCTTAAATAAATGTTACTTAATTATTTGAATTAAGTTAGAGTAAATTGAGATAAAAGGGTTTATAATAAACCAAGGTTATATAAATGAGGTTTAAAGTGTAAAAGCGTAAATTTTAAATTTACATTACTTAAAAATGAGACTAAGTAAAAAGGGGAAAATTGAAATAAGATTTCCAAAGCGGGGAATGGTTGAATAGATTTGAAAGGAGATTAGGAATAGGGAATTTGGGTAAAGAAGTGTGATATACACGTAAATGTGTATATTTTATCCACTTATTTATCTTATTTTCCCTTTAAAATAATTGATACTTTGTATTTATAGCTGTATTTTCAGATTGTTGACAAGAAGCATGGTTTAGAGCATTTGATGGATAAAACATGAAGAATTTGCTTAAAAAGAGTGAAGTTTAAAATTGCTAAAGCTTGAAGAATCTAAAGTTTGAAGAACGGTTGCAATTATATTTCAGTTAAGAAGATTTGGCTCAATAAAGACTCAAACCGCATTCACATTAGCTCATTTGGATGGCCTCTTACTCATGTTGCGTTCACACTAGCCTATTTGCTAGACCACTCACTCTAAAGCTGCGTTCACACTGGCTTATATGTTATTTGGGTTATTTCTTTAGTCCCACATTATGTAATTAGCTAGCTAGCCTTTGTCATCTCAGCTATAAATACATTGTATCTTAGTCATGTAAAAACACATTAGGTTTTATTCTGTAATTCTCTTCTTGGAATAAAATCATTCTTCTTCCTCTTTTCTATTTAGTTTTAGTTTTATTTATGTTCTTGTTATTTAATTTATGTTTTTCTTCTTCTTTAGCTATGTCTAGCTAATCCCCTTTGATTAGGGGGTGATGATGCTGATAGTATGATTCAATATGAATCACATAGCCAAAAGATGAAGACTGTATATATGTAGATCTGGATCTAAATTAAGGGTTAGATCTAAACCTTCATATTTTGTGTCGTTTAAGAGCTATGCTCCTTCACAGGATATATTCGTGTTCGATCTAACGTTTATCAGATCTAGATCTAATTTAGGGTTTTAGAAATTAATTAGTGAATCTGTCCTGATAGTCTATGGTTGTAGAGCTGAGCTCCTGCATAGGCTATGCTTGTCGTTATTTACATATTTGTTTCTAAAAACCTATTATCGTTGATTCATGTTTGTGAAAGAAACATGTATTAGATCTGGTTAATCTTTTGGCTATTGATGATTATGAATCTGATCTATGTCATTATCCCCTAATTGCTTTCACTTATTGTTAAAACTCTCTTTTATTTAATTTCTGCTATTTTCTTTGTTTTCCACCAATCAAAAGTTAGGGATAACTTGATTGGATTTATTAATTAAAATATTTTTGGTCACAGAGTTCGACACCCTCTACAACAATCCTTGTTGTTTAGGAAAGACGAACGAATTTTACAGTTGTTTACAATTGTCTAATTTGTTCGCAAACAAATTTTGGCGCCGTTGCCGGGGACCAAAGTAATTTTTATTAGTAGATCCTTCGAGTTAATTTTTTAAAAAAAAAAATAACACAAAAATATTTTTATTTTATTTTTCCTTTGGTATTCTTTATAGATAGAAAATAAAAATCTTGTTGGTTGATTTGGTACTTGATCATTAATACTATAATCTATATAAAAAAAATTCCCTCTTTTTCTTTCAATTTCTTGCCATTTTTCTTGATTTCTTTTTTTTAGTATCTTCTTCCAAATTTTATTTACAATTTGTTTCCTTTCTTTTCAAATCTCTTGCCAATTTTTCTTTTACCAGTCTTACAAATAAAAGTAAAAAAAAAAAAACAAATCTTGTCAATTCTCTTTCGATTTCCTGCCATTTTTCTTTTCATTCTCTTCTACATAATCCGCTTTTCTTCTGTTTACAATTTCTTGACAACAACAAGAAAAAAAAAATTCCTTTCATCAACTTCTATGATCTCTGCCGTCTAAATCATACACAAACCTCTTCACCCATCAATCTTGCATATCACTACAGCATCCATCGCTGTCAACACCACCTCAGTCCCACACCATCGACACAAGAATTCAAAAAAAAATCCACACAATCATACCACCCTGCTACATACATAGCATCGATCTAAACTCCATTCGGTCCACCATCACGCAAAACTCCATATCTCCACCCTTTTCCGCCTACAAGTCACCCAGCAGCACTCAAATAAATTATCGCAACTCTCCCTTCAGCAAATCTCCTAGTCCAGAACTGCATCCCAACCCCCTCCAAAAACTGCACAGCATACCATCTTGCTGCCTATTCACGTTCGCCCAACATCTAGTCCTTCCCAGTTCATACCGCATCCCTCCCTTCCTCACCCATCTTCAAAACCAAGATCAGCCACAATTCCCATCTTCACAAACATCCTTCACCACTAATTCATCACCAATAGACCCTCCACCGAACTGAAAATCACTACGTCCAATCAAGCCATCTTCTACATCTCGCTACAAACCCCCTTGAACGCACGAAATCGAGCTCCTCAATCAACTCGTCTAAACCGAACCCACAATCTCACTGAAACCACAAATTACCCAGGTCCAAGCAAAACCCAAATTCGCTCCCCAAACTCACCATACTTTGAAAAAAATCCAAACCCAATCCGCAATAAAAAGAAGAATCGCATCAACTTCCGATTAAAAAAAAGACGTGCTTTAGTTTTTTTCATTTTTTGGGAATTGTTGAAATTGTGGAAAACCCAAAAAAAGGGGCGATTTGTTTTATGGGAGGACCGAAATTTGGTTGAGTTCATTTGTAGGGAGGGGGGCTAACTTTGAGGCGTGTTTTAAAGTGAAAATTTGGGCCAATTGATTTGTTTCCAATTCTCTTTTTACAAATAAAAACGAGGGGCGTGAGTTCTTGCCTTGGAACGACAGTTGACTCAAAGTTTTGTTTTGAACGGTTGTTTTAATCTGTGTGCACACCCATTTAGTTTGAGTCCGGGTTAGTTTGGTTGAGCCTAGTTCTTGTTTCAGTAGCTAGTTTTTAATTTTGAATTGTGTTAAGTCTAATTCTAGGTTTTCTTTGAGTTTAGTTTTTCTTGCTTACCTTATAGTTTAGTCATCTTCTCAGTTTAGTTTTTATTTTATTTTTCCTTTTGATTTAGTTTTTTTTTTTCAAAAAAAAAAAAAATCGAAAGCAGGTACAGTGGATAATAGAAAAAGGTCTTTAAAAAATAATAGGAGCCCGAACCCGTGCCGCAGCGCAGTCAAGCAAATAATAGGAGGCGACAACAATAAAAAACAGCGGACTATTCAGTGTTCGAGCGGTTGCACACCAAGTGGGGTGTGAACGCGCTAGCGCGACTCAACTGCACTGGACGGACTGCCGATCAAAGTGAGTATTTTCTAACTCTACAGGGATTGCTTCTGCAAATAAAAGTATATAGAAATCGCTTGTAAAAATCTTCTGTAGGAGATTGGCTTGCTTGTAAATAAAAAATAAAAAATTCTGTTTTTTTTATCTCTGCAATTGACTGTTCTGTGACGGTTCTGAGACTGTTCATTCTGTGACTGAATATTTTGCCTGTTGATGTGTGGTTTAAAATTTTAAAACGAACGTGGGATTAATTGGAAAGGTTATTTTTGAAATTGAACCGAGGATTCCCCAAAAGCTCATAGGACAAAATATTAGTTAAATTGACAATTAGGATTGATACTCTCTGAGGTGTCTAAGGAACGGTAGAGTCTCGAACTCAAACAGGTTCTTAAACCTTCAGTTGTGTTTCTACGGTGATTCGTGGCACACTGCTAACCCCTGTCCGGACCTGGCCTAGACTTGTATTCATATAATCCGAAGTTGTTAATTTTAACATATTTTTTAAAAGAGCTTTCTTGAAAATGTCTCAATTCCCTTATTCCTACGGATTTTACGATAGTTGTGAAAATCAATATAATCCATATACTTTTACACCAAATTCATGTGGATATTTTAATAACAACTATTGCACAAGTAATTTGGACTGTACACCACCAACTTTTCAAAATTTTCAAGATAATCCCGATTGTACACCAACAAATTTTCAAAATGATGATCAACCCTCAACTCTTGAAACACATGTTAAATCTTTACTTGAAATGAGCATACAACAAAATAAAGAAATAAATGAATTGTGTAATTTATACATGTGCAACAATTCAAGTGAAAGCTTTCAAAATAATCAAAATTCGATTTCACCTCCTAATTCAAATGATTCTGATTATAACCCTTGTCAATTCAATTTTGAAGTCCAGAATGAATTTCAAATTCAAAATGGATATGTAAATCACTTTTCAAATGATTTTGGCAACGGGAATAATTTCAATTGTGGTGCTACTGGAAACTTTTGTTCTCAACAATTTCAAAGTGAAAACTCTCATGTAAACAATTATAAATTTGATTTTGTTGAGCAAACGAACGTGCTTGACGATTACTTGAAGTTTCGTGAGAAACAAAATCGAATCCAAACTTGTGATGATTCAAATAAAAATCCACCTTTGCCCACAATCAACGATTTTCAAATAACAACTTTTGAAATCGATGAAAATCTCAATGAAGTTGTTGAAAGCTCTGCGATTGATTTGAATTTAAATTCTCTTAAAAACAAAGACGTTAATCTTCAATTTGATCTTTCTCTATCAGATTCTGAAAATTTAGCAACTTTAGATTGTCAACTTGACAAAAATGATGAAGTTGTTAACAACTGTTCAAGTGAGGACGACTTTGATGAGCTAAAAATTCTTGAATTGATTGACGATAATGTTGTTGGGTATGAAACTGAAAATGAAAACTTTGAAACTCTTGAGGTTGATAATAACGAAACTGCTGAATGTGATCTTGAACACAATGACGATTTTTCCAAAACTGTTGAAACTCCTTGCGATTTAATCGTTTCAACTGAACCTTACTATGATCACTCGTTTTTCAATGATAAATTTATGCAGTATATGAACTCTTTCTGGAATAACACTGTTTTTGAGAAAATAAGATTTCGAAATTTACTGAAAATTCATTTGTTTGGTTTTGACTTTAGGTTTACGAATGAACCTTTAGTTAATAAAATTTCAAATATTAAAGAAAAACCGAACAATATTTCTCAAAACAAGTGTGGGGGTGAGAGTGATGCACACGTCTCTCAATTTATACATCATCTGAACAAGTCAAACTTTATGTTTGAAACTTTTGAACCCCAACCCGATGACCTCTCTTTTGTTGCTATAAAAATTCAATTCGATTTTAGGATCAATTGTAAGCTCAAAATTTTAAAATTAGCAACTCAAACTTTTGAAAAAACAAAATTTGTTTTTCCAAATCGGGAACAGGATATAAAATTCTTTATGATTTGGTTTTCTGTGCTTCAGCTGTGTCTCATAATCTTAATGAGGCTGATCCATTGGTCCATTATGGACCTGTTCATCTATTCGATGACTGCGTATTTTCTGCATGTGTACTCGGTAAGCCGTGCTGACCCTCTTATTTTATTTCCCTTTCACTAAGATATGTCTGATTAACGACTGTGAGGACACAGTCACACTCAAGTGTGGGGGGGATTTTACATTACATCAGCAATCAAATTTTATAAACAAGGTCATTCATTGAACAAGGATTAACTTAAAATTCATAAATAACACCTTGGTTCTTGTTTGATAAGTTGAATTGTTGGGTGATGGGAATGAACATTATTTATTCATTGAGTCGTAATGTGTCTTTTTAAGATGCTAGCTTGAGACTGTGCAGACGTTAGTCGTGTTCTGGAGTAAGCGTGTCAACCTTTGTTATGCATGTTAGAATGTGCAAGTAAAAATAATCAAAAAAAAAATCATGAAATAAAAGGATTTTGCACCTACATTTGCTGGATTTTCTGAGTTCGTTTTCATGCATAATATTTTCTTTTCCACTCAAATTTTCAAAATCGTAAGTTCTAAAATCCACTTGGCCAAATTAAGGAGAAATGACTCATGGTAGCGTTCTTCTTTGATACCCCACAGTATTCAAACCCAAGTTTTAGTCGATTTACATCCATGTGTCAACAAGTTTATCTTATATTGGTATACTCAAGAACCTGTGTTTAAAGGTCAAAAACGTCACTTTTTATACCAATATTACACCACCCACTCCGTACTTGTTTTAAGGTAGGATAACCATATACCACATCTTATTTTATATGGGTTATCTATCTTACGAAACTTTGTTTATCATTCCTTTCAGCTTTTTATATAACATCAATCCAGACTTGTGTGTTGAATTAAGGTTATAGAAGTAGAGTAACTAGGGCACAAAACTTTCCTTTCATGAAGTGTTGGTTTAGTAGAGGAGGAATCAAATGAAATAATGTACGGTATCATTCCATTCCATCTCCATTCATCATTCATCATGAAAAAAAAAGAGAAAAAAGAAAAAAAAATGAAATAAAGAGAGAGTCTCTCAGAATAAAATAGTCTTCATCATTCTTGACTATGAAGCATCCATTTCCATTCCATCCACATCCATCATACCGTACTTGGAAGCGAGGATTGTAGTAGAGGAGATGAAAGGAAATAAAATGCCAATATGTGCCTTAGTATTACTTTATCTTTTGTAATTTGAAGTTCAACTAATACACTTGCCCTCTTATCTAGAATATTTTTAGAACTTACAAAATTTTCCTTCATCTATGCATAACTCATATCCAATACATTACAGTTACATTGGTGCAAAATTATTCAAAAAAAAAAAAGGGGGTCAAATAAATGATTGGGTGCACATTGTCGATGTGTAGAACTTTGGTTGACACCACGCTCTTAACCTTCAAGACAATTACAGTGTTATCAAGGAATTACGATTCATCTTGAAAAATCTTATTCATTTTTGCACCAATAATGGGATGGACAATTGGAACTAAACCGTTATTATTGAAGTTAGGTGAAATCCTTGGAATGTGAAAGACCTTAAATATATTGTTTGATTAATCCGCGTACATAAGACGCTTTGGATTTTGTGGGTAGTATCCGCTGAAAACCCTCACGAGACAACACTCGTCCTACTGGGGACACCCAGAGGTTTAACGGCTTGTTGCATACGCTAAATGCAATCGTGTTTCCTACGAAAATGTGACATATCTTAGTTTAGTTTATTCGAGGACGAATAAAAAGATAAGTGTGGGGGTATTTGATATACACGTAAATGTGTATATTTTATCCACTTATTTATCTTATTTTCCCTTTAAAATAATTGATACTTTGTATTTATAGCTGTATTTTCAGATTGTTGACAAGAAGCATGGTTTAGAGCATTTGATGGATAAAACATGAAGAATTTGCTTAAAAAGAGTGAAGTTTAAAATTGCTAAAGCTTGAAGAATCTAAAGCTTGAAGAACGGTTGCAATTATATTTCAGTTAAGAAGATTTGGCTCAATAAAGACTCAAACCGCATTCACATTAGCTCATTTGGATGGCCTCTTACTCATGTTGCGTTCACACTAGCCTATTTGCTAGACCACTCACTCTAAAGCTGCGTTCACACTGGCTTATATGTTATTTGGGTTATTTCTTTAGTCCCACATTATGTAATTAGCTAGCTAGCCTTTGTCATCTCAGCTATAAATACATTGTATCTTAGTCATGTAAAAACACATTAGGTTTTATTCTGTAATTCTCTTCTTGGAATAAAATCATTCTTCTTCCTCTTTTCTATTTAGTTTTAGTTTTATTTATGTTCTTGTTATTTAATTTATGTTTTTCTTCTTCTTTAGCTATGTCTAGCTAATCCCCTTTGATTAGGGGGTGATGATGCTGATAGTATGATTCAATATGAATCACATAGCCAAAAGATGAAGACTGTATATATGTAGATCTGGATCTAAATTAAGGGTTAGATCTGAACCTTCATATTTTGTGTCGTTTAAGAGCTATGCTCCTTCATAGGATATATTCGTGTTCGATCTAACGTTTATCAGATCTAGATCTAATTTAGGGTTTTAGAAATTAATTAGTGAATCTGTCCTGATAGTCTATGGTTGTAGAGCTGAGCTCCTGCATAGGCTATGCTTGTCGTTATTTACATATTTGTTTCTAAAAACCTATTATCGTTGATTCATGTTTGTGACAGAAACATGTATTAGATCTGGTTAATCTTTTGGCTATTGATGATTATGAATCTGATCTATGTCATTATCCCCTAATTGCTTTCACTTATTGTTAAAACTCTCTTTTATTTAATTTCTGCTATTTTCTTTGTTTTCCACCAATCAAAAGTTAGGGATAACTTGATTGGATTTATTAATTAAAATATTTTTGGTCCCAGAGTTCGACACCCTCTACAACAATCCTTGTTGTTTAGGAAAGACGAACGAATTTTACAGTTGTTTACAATTGTCTAATTTGTTCGCAAACAAAGTGGGTCATAGGGTTGTATAACCAAATCCGAACTATAAAGAAATTTGTATTAAGAGGCAAAGTTAAAAAGGTGTTGTTCATAAGAAATTACTTAATTATAGAATTAAGAAAGAAGGATTATATTCAAGGAAGAGATTTCCAAAAAGTAAAAAGGTTTTATGAAACCGTATTTGAATAAAATAGTTAAATGGAATTTTTGTGGATATTGGTATGAAATATTGGGTTACAGCTCGTATCTATCTGAAGAAATGAACGTTGTTGATCAAGGTCTGAGAGGTAATTAAGTACCCCAACTTGAATGACATCGGAACTGTCTGAGGAGGATATTAGTTGGTAATGGAAAAAGGGTGAGCAATAATTGATTATTTCCATTAAAGAAATAATAATGCAACGCGTGGTGAAAACATGGAGTATATATATTTAGATTTCCAAATTAACAGAAATAAAAAGGATTTAAGTATATGTATAGTGAAAACCCCAAAGTAATGAAAATGAATTTTTTTAGAGAATATATATATTTACATATATAATGATATCCCAAAAGAAAAGGGAAATAAAAAGGGGTAAGTTTGAGGAATGAGTTTATTCTAATAATAAAGATTGGATATTATTTTCAAGTAACAATGGTTTACGTGAAATTGGTTAAAAACAAGGTTGGTAATATATATATAATGAATTATGATGTACTTGAAATAGTTTTGAAAAATAAAATCTTGTGTTAAATAATAAGCGAAAACTATATTTATAATATCAAAATATTTAGGAGTTTAAATTTACATTTATTTTAATTAAAAGGCCAAGTGATGCTGAATACCGAACCAGTGAACCCATTGGATTTTCATGATTGAACCACTGTTTATTTTGATAGTTAAATCACCGACTATCAAATCTGTCCCATACGATTGTTGGTACGAAAAGACCGGGATCGAATTAATATTCGAAAACCATTCCGACCAACAAATACGTGAAGATATCAGAAGATGATCGAGATGAAGCATTGAAGACCGTAGATCTTCCTAAACGGTAGAACTGCTAATCATCTTCGGTTTGCAGGCCAAGATATACTGTGGTTCTATCGTGATTGGAGTCTACGGATTGCAAGGACTACTCACTACTAATCTATAGGGTGACTCCGTGGATGTAGTAGGAGTGTACCTTCGGTTCATCCTATTATTGGATGACTTGTATGGATGGATGTCTGACAGAGTGTTTCCAAAGGAATCGCGTATGTTGATTTCTTCAAACGTACCATAGTTAATGGCAGAGAAATGGTTTTTCTCTAGCCAAATAATTAGAGTATTTTTGTGGACCTCAATTAGTGATATCTGGCGGATCTGACGATGTGGCATTTAAAGTGAATGATGACCAGATGTTCAAAAGGAAATTCAAACCTCAAGCCTTATCAACCGGGAAATGACAAAAATCGGGCAGGCATCATGGCTATGTGGGTCGCTCCCATTAGGGTGTATAATCACCTATCTAGAGAATATTCATTTCCTTCTCTAATCTATTTCGTTGCTGTCCCTTTCGGGAAACGGTGGTTTGAGCCCAAACATTAGTGATATACATTCGATACACTCAAGCGAAATGAGTGGTCGGTCATATGTGGGCCGGGTTGCAAGACGTTCTTGTTGAACCTAGAGTATTCCCCTCTAGAGATAAACTATCGGCAGGTGGTTCCATACCTTGTCATAGTCGGAATCCAATCTCCAATAAGTGCCCATGGTTTTGATTGTATACTATATAAGTGGAGCGTGAGATGCAAGCGTTCTGCTAGATTGATATCTACTTGTATTTAGACACTATTATAATATCAGAAAAGATATTAGTTTCAAAAATGTTTTGGGTTATCGTAAGGTAAAAACCGTCCGTATTTATGTGTGGATTTGGTCTTACGATTTTACTTTTCTTTCGAAAAGAATTTTAACTTTAAAATCAAGTTGGATGAAACTGTAAAACTTAGTGTGTTTTTCTCAGTATAGTTCACCAGACTGACCCGGTGTTTGTAATGCTCGGGTTAGACTGGGTTATACAGATTCAGGTGGTCGAATACTGTGAAGAGACGAGTTGGAAGAGTTCAGACATATGATATTATATGGCTATTATTCCTCTGTGTGTTGTATATGAGGACAAATTATTATAACTGTCCAGATGTGTGATGTACTCTGATAATGTAAGTATTTTTAAAAGCTCACAATAAAGATTTATCTCTATATTATATTTTGTTCCGCTACGATGTGAGACTTTGTGTTGTGTTGATTCTTCTTCTTCTATTCTAATATTTCTTTCTTTCTTATCTCACCCTTTAATTTCTTTCTAATAACAATCCATTGTTTTCGGTGTTTGGAAGATCAACATGGATACAGAATTATATTTATGTCGATTTTCAGGGTCGAAAATCCTTGGGTCGTTACAGTGGTATCAGAGCTACTGGTTTAGTAATAACCTTGGCTCTGTAACAACCCGTATTTTCATAACGTGTTATAACCATAAATCTAGGCAGAATTAAATTTAAAAATAAGAACCAAGGAAAACGGGTTGCGCCATTGCGTTCGTCTCGGAATTCTGCTTGGAAATGAGTCCGAGTTTGCAAGAATCGGAGTCCGTATGAGGGAGATATGACCCTCCGAAGTTTCAGGAATTTTCAGAATCGAAAACAGCTCGAATTCGAATTTCAAATGCAGAACAGACTGGGCGGGAAATTTCCCGCCCAGACCCAGGTCGACTGGGGAGTCGACCCCCCCCCCCAGACCAGGTCGACTGGGCAGTCGACCTGGTCCCCGAGCCCATTTTTGGGCCAGTGTTCGTTCTGATGTTTCTAGTCCAATTTCTGTCCAGATTCATCTGCCTAAACCTATTTAAACAGCCCCAAACCTAGCCTTCTCTACACACAATTCTATTCTGCTTCTACTCTGCCTCTGTTCTAAATAAAAATGGCGTCGCTACTCTGCTGGAATCAAAACTAGAAGCTAATCAACATCAACCTAAGCAACTCAATTCAAACTAGAGATAAAAGCTTCTGCAACGATCCTACGACAATTTCTGTTCTTAGTTCTCAAAAACCACGATCTGTAAGCCCCAGTTACTCTTAGATCTAAACTCTAAACTTAATATGGACATGTGTAAATTGAAGTTGAGCATAAACATGATGACTACTTGAGACCTACTCCTGTATATCTTTGATCTATGACTATTCCTTTTTGATCTATTATTTTAGATCTACTCTTGTTCACCCTAGATCTATTCACCTTGAACCTAGTACCGTTCATATTGAACCTTGATTTGTGGAATACTGATAAGAACTTGATTTAGGGGCCTATTCATGTCATAACCTAAACCCTATCATTATTTTAACATGCCTGTGATGTTGTGATGTTGGAACTATTGTTAGTCACAAGTTTAGGATTATCATTTTATGTCATTTATAACTATGTTTATCACCCTATTTCATATGCCAGTGATGTTATGATCATATCTCAAGTTACACCATGCTTGTCTTGAAATCACCTTTGCCACTTTATACCCATCCTTGTTATGTTATTCCCTAGTTACATCTATTGCCTTGATTCGAATTCACGAGCGTTGGGGATGCGATTTGGGTAGTTTAGGAAAACCTGAATTTAGTATGAACTTAAAAACATGAATATCGTTATAACTTGAGCTTGGATAGGAACATGAACTTGACATGAAATTATACTTGAAAATATGAATTTGGGACATGACACTTAGATAACTTGAACGTGGCCAACTCAAGGTTGGGTTGAGTTTGCAGTATAAATCTGCCCGGAACCGCCCGGCGAATCCAGTAACTGCAAACAATAGGACCCAATGTGAGTAGTTGGTCATATTGCACTCAAAACCCAAGGTTAGACTAGGTTATTGTGTAAAACTGCCCGGACCCGCCCGGCACATCCAGTAACCATAACCAAGTCTAATGTGAGAGGTTAGGGGTGCATTAAGTAAATTAATGCCACTGGATAGGGTTAAGTCATGGACCACTTGAATATACTTAACCAATTTGACACGTTGATTTGATAGGGTTAAGTCATGAACCGCTTGAACACACTTAACCAACCTGACACATGATTTGTAGGACTAAGTCTTGAACTATAACGACACACTTAGTCAATTTGACATGACACGTAGATGGGGTTAAGTCTCGATTTTAAATGACAACTTAACCTGCTGAACGAAACCTTAGTTACGCGGTCCTTTTCAGCAGTAACCCACTAGATGTATCACGGTACCCTGGGACTAGGCAGGGTGGGGCACGATTGCTGGGCTGATTGTAAGCGACCAGAACGACGGCTGAGTTGGTGCGCCATTGTAGGTTCAGGCGGACTAGGGTCGTGCACTTAGTCCAGAGTTGAAAATGCAGGCATTGGGCATCAGTAGGATTATCTGTGCATTCTTGATTCGTGTCGGTGGTTGGCACCCTAGGGCTTGATACACCCTATGGTGGACCTAGCACAGGTGACTACATTCGTGATAGGGCCGTATGACACAGACACACGATGAGCTAGACTTGTAGGGAGCCGATCGATTAGATCATGCCGTTGGACCCCAAATTGGGTCACTTCACGACATTGGGCCAAGGGATTATTTCTTGATTTATAGTTGACACGGGATTAGTATACCAGTATAGTTGGTATGGCGAACCGTGAATACGCAATGTTAGACTTGAGTTATCTTGTTAGCTTAGTTATCATGTCAGACTTATCATCATTCCTATGTTTAATTCCAGTTTATTCACGTCTTGTTAACTTTACTAGTTTCTATGCTGATAGTCACTAGGGCTTACCAGTCTTTTTGACTGACCCGTTTTCTTTCGCCTCTTTGTCTTTCGTTCCCCCCCCCCCCAGGTTCTCAGGGAGGAAACTCTAGCTCTTAGATTGCTTTCTGACAGCTCATGTACGGTTTGGTCTTGAGCTATGCTATGGCTGCACTCATGCACTTTTTGGGGAACAATATTTTACTTATGTTGTTTTAAGTACTTTGCTTCTTTAGAACTTGATGTCATGAAATAATGACTTGGCATTTTGATGTAAGAGGTTTTGACTCTATTTTTCAGTAATGAGATTTGGTTTTAAAGTTTATATCCGCTGCTTTATACACTCTATTTTATCTATGTTCTGTCTTGTGTTATCTCTGTGCCTGTTTACCAGATAATACCCCTCCAAAACTAGGGCATTCCCTTTGTGAGTGACCCTAGCAGAGGTGGGGTGTTACAGGCTCTGTGGTATAACTCGATAGAGATTGGGTTAGTAATACCCTAGATCGAGATTGAGTGTATATATATTAGAGCGTATTTGTAAATTTTAAACACAAATGTTTTTTATTGTGTGGATTGATCGGTTCAAGTGTTGAGAAGCATTGAACTTTCAATGGATACAATATTGTTTTGAAAAGAAGGTAAATGAAATAATTTTACCCAAATTATATTTTTGTATAGAAAAGAAATAATTTTATCAAATTATTGAGATAATAGTGTGTTTGATCGATTTGAATGGAATTCAAATCGAAATGAAATTTTGAATTGAAATTTAACCTAGTTAAGTGTAATTGAATAAATAATGATATTTAAATTAAATTAAATTAAATTGGAATTTGAATAAATAATACTTAAATAGAAATCAATCGGATATTAATCGATTGATGTTCAAACATGTGAAATCAAAGTAAAATATTAATATTGAATTTAGTTCAATTGATTTGGTTGATTTGATTATGTATTGGTTGTTGATTGTGAATTGTTTGTTATTGGATGATAGTTTGTTTGAATGGGAATAATCAACAATTTAGTGGAGCTAAATGAATAATTTCCAGTATAATTAAACCGAAATGAAACTGCATATGGATTTGAATTTATGATTTAACCTTGTATTTGATAATGAATTGATGTTATCTATTTGATTTTGGAATTGGTGCAGTTATACTTGTTGATTAGTGAAATATTACTTAAGAATTCATATATCCGTCACTTATATGTGAATTGAGTTAAGTACAGGTGCCAGATGGCTAGGCAGATTGATATTGTTGAGTAAACCGCATATACATTGAGCAATTATGCTAATTAGCACTCTTAAAAGGTACGCCTATGCGAAAATATAAAATTTTGATTTTTGTTTTCTAGCTGTGTGGGTCGATGTATATATATTATTTGTTCCTGCGATATAACAGATGTCACTCCTTACAGGGGAGACTCTGTCGAATTTTTCCAGGAATTTAATGTATTAGAATTTTTTTGCTATTTTTGAAAAATACTTATTTATGGTATTAAATTGGTTTTCAATTTAAAATAAATTGGATTTGGAAATTAACGGATTTTTGCATTTTTCTTACCTTAGCAATTTCGGGGACGATTTATTTTAAGGGGGGAAGAAGTATTTTTGGTAGTTAAATATTTTATTTAACTTATTATTTTAAATATTATATTTGGAATATTAATGGATTTTAATATTGAATTCGTTATTGAAATGAAGTTTGAATGTTATATATTTATATAATTATAAATTGAGCTCGAAATGGCGCGGCAGTTCGTAATATGGAGTTTTGAACTTTAACTGAATATATAGATCCGATATAAGTCAGATTTCTGTGTAACAAAAAACATTGGGATCGTGTTGATTATAATTTTCATAAGAAAGAGGAAAATCCAGATTTCGTGTTACAAATGGTTAGTTATGGATAAATAAAATTTTAAAATAGTCGCTGTGGAATTCGTTAATAAATTATAATGTTTATTTAATTTATCTAAAAGGAATTTCAATATATCTGAATATCGTTTAACTTGAAAATGCTAATATTGAGCTATAATTCCATATCGATTAATATTTGGAGTCGTATATTATTTTATTTGTATATATATATATATATATATGATAATAATAATTTATTATTATTACTTTTTATTTGTTTATAATTTATTTATAATTTTAACGATATTATATGAGCGTTAGAAATACATGTTTTTCAAACAACCTCTGTTTTCGACGAAATGAATTTTATTGGGATATGTATCGTCAATTATTGTTATGTTCCTAGTTTGGAGCCAAATGGGGTTATTTTGCCAATAGACATAATTTAAACGTGAACCGATAAATAAATAGGTAATAAAATAATGTCGTGCAAACGAAGACGATTTTCAACGAAACAAGTTTCATTGGGACCGTAAAGTCAAAATGTAGCAGCACGCCCATTTTCACCGCGTTTGAAGATCATGTGTAGCGATGCGATTATTAAATGTTAACTTCACATAGTAATAATTCAACCATTTTTGAATAAATATAATATAATAATAAAATTTGATCTAACCAAGTATAAAAATAAGTATTAAGATTAACATATGCACACGACTGAATAATGGAGCACACACAAATGTTGAATGGAGGGTACATGATACATTAAAATATTTAAACGAATAACATGAGTATGTAACTAATAAAAATAAAAAGAATCAATAGATTACCCAAACCAACGCACACATTGATTAAGCCAAACAGTATCTAGCTTATGAAATGCAATGTACGGCATATATATATTCTGAAATGAAAACACAATACCATCTTTATTTGAAAGATCCTTTATAGCTATACTGTCCTTCTTTCCACCTTATTGACTGAAAGAACACAACTACCTACCTACAATATATAGTCCTACAAGCAATGCCGTGCTCTCCAAACCTCTATGTGTGATGACCAAACTAACGAACCCTTGACTGCCAATTTTCTACACCGTGCGAGCCAAGGCGTCTCGTATGATAAATACCCAGCTTCACAGGTTTCATTTCCTTTTGGAGTTTTTTACATTAAAGAAAAAAAAGCCATTGATCCTTGGAAAAATCATTACGATCCGTATGCTTCACTAAAAATCATGAAAAAACTTGTTATAGCCTCTTAAAATCAATCTCCACATTTCCATTGTTTTCAATTTTCGAATTTCGACAATACACGTCAAATGTCGAAATCTACGTATTAAATTATCTTGAAATATAGAGAGTTTCATGCGAATTCAGATATGGATCTGCAATCAGAAATGTAAGGCGCATCAGTGGGTATTTTTTTGCAAAAATTGGTGACTAAATCTGTCGCACCTAACCAGGGAAGCTCGACGTCGGTCAGAGCATTTCTTCACCTGAGGGGAAATGGATGGCATATGGGAGTTGGCGTTGAGAAGAGGAGTAGATGGGTATAATTTGTTTGGAGTTTTATGGAGTAGGTTGTGGTATCATTGTTTTGGGAACACGGTGTACACGATGGAGCGGGTACAGGAGTAGAGCTTTAATGGGGAAGACGCAACTGTACATTGCGGTTTGGGGGCAAAGGCAGTGGGCCTAGATGTGGATTAGACTTTAAGTGATATAAGCAAAGGAAAAATAAAAAAAATAAACAAAAAGCCGGGCTGATATGATGCGATGACGAGGGTCTGAACGTGGAGGCATTGTTTTAAATCATGTTGGGCATATGAGGTAAAGAACACTTAATATGCCAAATTGAAAACTATAAGTACCTAATTGTTTTAGTTTAAATTGATATTTAAGTAACATATAAATGAGGATTTGATTAGCTAGATTTTATTTTTAATTAGGATAGTTAATAACAATATAATTAATACTTAATTTATCTAATCAAGTTCGTATAGCGTATAATTCATAACTTGTTTATTTAAATACTAATTATACTTTGTACAGTTCAAGCAGGGCAGCATGGTAATGTTCAAAAGCCACCTTGGAATGAAAATAGTTCCATGGTTTAATTGAATGAAGAGAAACAGTGATGAACAAATATCGACTTTGGATACACCAATAATCACAAGTAATTGTAGGTAAATTAAATAATTAAGGATATATTTATAATTAATCAATATAAAAAGCATAATTCCTGTATATGTTATCAGAATTGGATCGGACTAGAGGTGTCAGGACTGTGTGGAAGAACTCTGTATTTTGGAACTGACTGGGACAAAAATGGAGACGACAGGAGTTTACGGTTAAATTAAACGACTATTTAATTTAATTGTAAATGAACCGTTTCAAATCTAGGTGAGTTAAACTCACTCAATTCTTCCCATTTATATTTTATATAAATTGGGTTTTTATTTTGTGTGCTCTGATTGCTAATGGTTTACTGTTTGCTAGTTATATATTTGTTTGTTGATTTAACCAATGAAATTAAACCGTTGTTTAATTTCAGTGAAATACCGAATCGTTATTGTAACGATTTGATCCAATAGAGGTAACTTACCTTGTTAGTCACGTTTATAAAATAAACGTGTTGAATTGTTTGAATTGTGTTATTGTTTGATTGATGTTAAATAGTCATTATTTGATGTTATTGAAATTATCAGTTAAATGGAATTGATTGACCCGATTTGAGATAACCATTTTGATTACAGGGAAGAACAGGTTGGAGGGATCCAACCGGATTCCTCAAATATATTATTTATTTTCATATTATCATATATGAACTAATCTGATGGGGTGATTGATTTGATTATGGGTTATTGACTGAAAATCCAATATCTGTTTAGTTTAAACCATTGGGCGGTATTGATTGAGTATTTGGCAGCATATGGCCTATAAAATCAATCATTTTATAAATGTTGATTTACCGTCAGGCAAATCGACAGAGATGGAGTTAAAAAAATTATTTTATAACTGGATATAGATTTTGAATTATATTATAAATAATAGTTATCAAGAGAAAATAAATATATATTATTTAAATTTATAATTAATTGTTAATTGATTTTATAGAGTGAATTCTGATGTTAATCAAATTTATAAACTAGTGAATAGGAAATTAACCTAACTGTTAGATTTGGATAATTGTTTTTTTAAGAAACAACTAAATGGAATTTATTTAAATCAATTATATAATTAATTAATTTAAAGTGAGAACGAATAGAAATTGGTTAATAAGGTAACCGCAATTTGAGTGACTAAATCGACCGTTTTAAATTGGGGATGACGATTAAATTAGTGTATTTTTAATAAAATAGTTCAATGAATATTGTTTAATTTTAATAAGGTTTTTTAAAAAAGGATTTACTATTTATTTTAGTTAATAAAGAAATTAACTACTTTTACAGTAGTTAATGATTAAGTCAGTAATTTTTTTAATTAATAATAATTTAGGTAATTACTTTTAACTGAAATTCATTTAAAGAGTAATCGGAATTGAAATGAAATATAATTGAATGATGAAAGGAGTTTATGAGCAAGTTTTATTTTAAACTTGAGTTTTATAATGAAGTTATAAAAGGAATTTTTAAGCGAATATGATAGCTTAAATAAGTGTTACTTAATTATTTGAATTAAGTTAGAGGAAATTAAGATAAAAGGGTTTATAATAAACAAGGGTTATATAAATGAGATTTAAAGTGTAAAAGCATAAATTTTAAATTACATTACTTAAAAATGAGATTAAGTAAAAAGGGGAAAATTGAAATAAGATTTCCAAAGCGGGGAATGGTTGAATAGATTTGAAAGGAGATTGGGAAAAGGGAATTTGGGTAAAGAAGTGGGTCATAGGGTTGTATAACCAAATCCGAACTACAAAGGAATTTATATAAAGAGGCAGAGTTAAAAATGTGTTGTTTATAAGAAATTACTTAATTATAGAATTAAGAAAGAATGGTTATACTCGATGAAGAGATTTCCAAAAAGTAAGAAGGTTTTATGAAAACGTATTTGAGTAAAATAATTAAATGGAATTTGTGTGGATATTGGGATGAAATATTGGGTTATAACTCATATCTATCTAAAGATATGAACGTTGTTGGTCAAAGTCTGACAGGTAATTAAATACCCCTACTTGAACGACATCGGAACTATTTGAGGAGGATATTAGTTGGTATTGGAAAAAGGGTGAGCAATAATTGATTATCTCCATTAAAGAAATAATAATGCAACGCGTGGTGAAAACATGGAGTATATATATTTAGATTTCCAAATTAATGGAAATAAAAGTATTTGAGTATATATATAGTGAAATCCCCAGAGTAACGGAAATGAGAAAATTAGAGAATATATATATTTACATATATAACGATATCCCAAAAGGAAAAGGGAATAAAAAGGGGTAAGTTTTTGGAATGAGTTTATTCTAAGAATAAAGATTGGATATTGTTTTCAAGTAACAATTGTTTACGTGAAATTGGTTAAAAACAAGGTTGGAAATATATATATATATATATATAATGAATTCTGATGTACTTGAAATAGTTTTGAAAAATAAAATCTTATGTTAAATAAGAAGCGAAAACTATATTTATAATATTGAAATATTTAGGAGTTTAAATTTACATTTATTTTAATTACAACGCCAAGTGATGCTGAATACTGAACCAGTGAACCCATTGGATTTTCATTATTGAATGACCGTTTATTTTGATAGTTAAATAACCGACTATCAAATATGTCCAATACGATTGTTGGTACGGAAAAACCGGGATCGAATTAATAATCGAAAACCATTCCGACCAACAAATACGTGAAGATATCAGAAGACAATCGAGATGAAGCATTGAAGACCGTAGATCTTCCTAAATGGAAGAACTTCTAATCATCTTTGGTCTGCAGGCCAAGATACTGTGGTTCTATCGTGATTGGAATCTACGGATTGCAAGGACTACTCGCTACTAATCTATAGGGTGATTCCTTGGATGGGGTAGGAGTGTACCTTCGGCATCCTGTTCCTGAATGACTTGTATAGACAGATGTCTGACAGAGTGTTTCCAAAGGAATCGACTATGTTGGTTTCTTCAAACGTACCATAGTTGATGGCGGAGAAATGATTTTTCTCTAGCCAAATAACTAGAGTGTTTTTTTGGATGTCAATTAGTGATATCTGGCGGATCTGACGATGTGGCATTCAAAGTGAATGGTGAATAGATGTTCAAAAGGAAATTCAAACCTCAAATCTCATCAATCGGGAAATGACAAAAATCGGGTAGGCAGCATGGCTATGTGGGTCGCTCCCATTAGGTTGTATAATCACCTATCTAGAGAGTATTATTTCCTTCTTTAATTTATTTTGATGCTGTCCCTTTCAGGAAACGGTGGTTTGATCCCAACCGTTGGTGATATACATTTGATACACTCAAGTGAAATGAGTGGTCGGCCATGTGTGGGCCGGGTTGCAAGACATTCTTGCTGAACCCAGTGTATTCCCCTCTAGAGATACACTATCGACAGGTGGTTCCATACCTTGTCATAGTCGGAATCCAATCTCCAATAAGCGCCCGCTGTTTTGATTATATATTATATATGTGGAGCGTGAGATGCAAGCATTCCGCTAGATTGATATCTACTTGTATTTAGACACTATTATAATATTAGAAAAGATATTGGTTTCAAAAATGTTTTGGGTTATCGTAAGGTAAAAACCGTCCGTATTTATGTGTGGATTTGGTCTTACGATTATCCTTTTCTTTTGAAAAGAATTTTAACTTTAAAATCAAGCTGGATGATACTATAAAACTTAGTGTGTTTTTCTCACTTTGGTTCACCAGACTGACCTGGTATTTGTAATGCTCGGGTTAGACCGGGTTATACAGGTTCAGGTGGTCGAATACTGTGAAGAGACCAGCTGGAGGAGTTCAGACGTATGATATTATATAGCTACTATTCTGCTGTGTGTTGTATATAAGGACAGGTTATTATAACTGTTCAGATGTGTGATGTACTCTGATAATGTAAGTATTTTTAAAAGCTCTCAATAAAGATTTATCTCTATATTATATTTTGTTTTGCTGCAATGTAAGACTTTGTGTTGTATTGGTTCTTCTTCTTCGTCTTATTCTAATATTTCTTTCTTTCTTATCTCACCCTCTAATTTATTTCTAATAACTATCCAATGTTTTCAGTGTTTGGAAGATCGGCATAGATACAGAATTGTATTTATGTCGATTTTCGAGGCCGAAAATCCTTGGGTCGTTACACTGCACACCTGTCAATTATAGAAACACACACAGTAGATTAGAACAATAATATATTCAAATTCAAGCAAATATATGTATACATTTATGCATGAATAAGCTACCCAGACTCAGCAATGCAAATGATAAATGGATAAAACAAATATGTACCATAGTCTAGGCAGCACAGACATGGAAAAGCTTAAAAGAAAAAATATATATATATAAATATATGTGATATATATGTATACATACATACATATATATATATATATATATATATATATATATATATATATATATGCAGTTGCAACAAGTCAGAGAATTACTTAAACTAACTAAAACGCTAAGTATGCGTAGAATGCAAACACCAAAACATAAATGGGGATGTACCTTCAAATTGCCCATCTGCCCATCTGCAAATTGCACACCAATCCTCTACCCATCTACAAATTGCACATGCGCCATTGTCCAACCAGGATATCCAAGAAAATATCCATCTACCAAGGTTGTAGTGCAATCACCATTAGTCAAACAGTCACCAATATACTAAAATGAGGGACAACCACAAACATATTTACCTTTTAATATAGCAAGTACCCTCTGCCTCTTGCTTTCAAAGATGCATACCAAGGATATTCCTATTCATTTGATATGATTTTAACTATTCAATGAAGTAAATTTAGAACTGGTTGAATGTTATCACTTTACTATGTTAACATGTATGCTGATCACACAAGAGAGAATAAGTATGATGGTTTGAATCTGAACCTCTAACGGTTGTGTTCTATAATCTACTACAGTAATACAATATGAGCCCTTTATTTTGACATACCTCAAGTGCAAGTGAGAACAAAGTTGTCGATTGCCCAGTTTTGACATAATTTTTAAACGTAAGTTTCAAACAGAAATTAAGAGTAAAAAAATATTGATGTTTGAAGGAATTTTTAAACAGAACTGCATGAAAAAGATTAACCTAATCATTGAAAAGAAATAGCTATTATGTCTGCATGATCAAGGAACAAATAGAATAAAAAGCGAAAAGCAAGAACAAGTCGAGGGAATAATGGAAGTTAGATTGTAACAACCCACATTTTATGTATCGGAGGATCGTAAAATATTTTTATTTAATTCCTTGTGGATTATATCATTATCATATTTTGATATGTTGGTTATAGGGATGTGAGACATATCCATAATTTTTACCAATTTTATTTATGACCATTTACCCCTATCGGTTTTGTATAGGGATAACTTTTCACTGGGATCGATCAGATGCTGAGATCGATTTCATTGGAAAGGAAATGGTGTTGGCAATTCCGTAAAGTGGTCGCATTAATGATTTGGTTCAGTGGTTTGGGAGAAATCGCTGTTTTAGTTCTACACAATTTCTGGACAGACTAATTAGTCATTAGTGGGCTGATTTGGGAGGCCCATTAGTGGGCTGATGGTTTGGCTATAAATAGGGGTTTAGAGGCATGGATAAAAGTTTAGTTTCTTCATTTCTCTCATTTGGTTGAGCTCGTGATCCTCCTTGCTCAATCAAATACCTCTCTCCACCATTAAAATCTTAGATCTACATCAAGGAAGGCTAGATCTACATCAAAAGAGAAGAGATCTGTAATGACCCAGATTCTTATGGGTTAATTTTAAATATTTAATACGGATTTTGAGACGACCCCAAACCCCGTACGGATGGCGGCAAGGGTAATCCTTGGAATATAACACATAAACAAATAATAGTAGGACAGAAATAAATAAATACACCAGATAATGCACAATAGAATATACTGGATAAACATAATTATCAGAGTTACACAGAATACAGGATCACACTTAGTACAAATACAGTTCAGCTATACATAAATGTCAACAACGAAAAACAAACATAATATGTACAATAGGAGCTGAACAGCATAAAATAGATAAATGATAGAATCCATCTTCAGCTCCAGCTATCCGGATAAAGCCTGCTAAACCTGAATACAAGGCTGCCCGTGTAGAAAAAGGGGCACCCGAGTTTGAAAGTGAAACAAACTATGAGTCAGTCATGGGACTGGTATGAGAAATCTACTCAACACATTTGTAATATGGCCAATCACAGGACCACGCCACTTTCGTGGAACGGGTTTACTCCATTGGATTGCCAGTGCTTTAAAACAAATCATTCTTTTAAACATCGCAATGCTTTTTATAAAAATGAAGCCATTATAAGACTCAGTTCCCATCACACAATGCAATGCAAACCGGAGGATAGAGTTTTACCTTATAATGGCCAAAATATGGTTGATACGAATAAAACAAAAGCAATTGATATTATTACTAGTGTTTACATGTTTCAAAACAACTTTGAATCATAACTATCAATCATAGACGACATGGGTACCATATATCATGTCGCCATATATATATATATATACAATCAAATCCGCACAGTCACGTATTTGGAAATTGGATTTCCGTCTTGAACCAAGGCAAAAGATAGTCCTTACTGAATTCGAGACTGCCTAGCCCGAGCCTCAGGCAAGTACTCGGTCAAGCCTTTGGATCGTCAGGGCCGGTCCACCGATGTGGATTAAAATGCCTGAACACTGCGTTTCCCCGCCCTTTGGGGCGTAAGTGAGCCAACGTATGACTCCGTCGGTCCCGGATCGACCGATCTAACCGAGGCGCCTCGCAACAGCAACAACCACATAAGTCACACTCGTCAGGGCGTGTAAAACCACTGATGCCACTTCTAGATATGAAGAAACGCAGACCCTCCCTGAGGTCCTTTCTCCCGTTTCTGGTTCATACCGGGGTGTGAGGCTCGCGATTTTACATAATACACAAAGCTACGCCACACAGGCGGTGCTTTGATCATCACCACAAGACTTTGTTTTTCAACAGAAGCCCTGATCACTGCATCTTAGCATGCCACACAGGCAATTCACACCGTGCAACTGATAGCTATCAATCACACAGAATAAATTCCAATGTCAGACACACTGTCCATTTGCAAGTCCATTCTGGGTCTGAACGAAACCGGAGGCACTATATACCTCGCAAACCCATCGATCACCACGCACGTCTGGACGATCACCACTCATTCTTCATATTTCGGGATGCCTCCCAATCAGGACCTCGGTTACCATCCAAACGAGGTGAAGATCTCCGGTCTTCGACCATCGTCTTCATCTTCGATTTCTTATCGTCGATTCAGTTATTCAGAATGGGATAGACCCGGTCTTTCTGAGCAACTCGCGTATATAATAAACAAGTGCAACGCCAACATACATACGCATTACTTCAATTCATTAGTCACCAACCGTCAATCAGTAAGAGAACGATTTCCCAAATATTAAACCCGAAGACCGAAACCAACATTAGATCAAAATCCAGGAAACCATTCGACATATCTAACCTTCAGTTAATTTCTAAATTTCACATCCATATTGTTTATAATATTTTATAACGATTTATCGCTATTTTTATTTATTTTAAAATAGCCAATTTATTCAAAACGATGCTTCGAGCCATAACGCGACCGTGGCGCTGTTTTTCTTCAGATTTGATTTACACATATCTGAAAATCTAACCGTTGGATCTTAACAAAATTTACATCATTAGAAAGATCTTTTCAAAACGAATCCAACGGTTCCAGTTTTGGGAAAATCCGACGGTCGGATCTCCCGGTATAATCGTTTGAAGTTTCGATTTCAAAATACGAACTGCAGCGTCGTTATTCGATTAATTATAATTATATATATATATATAAATATAATCGATTCTGGCGCTGTTTTTCTTCAGATTTGAATTAAACATTCCAGACAATCCAACCGTTGGATTTTTACAAAGTTGGTGCCGTTGGAAAGATATTTCCAAAGCGAACCCAACGGTTGCGGTTTCGGAAAAATCCGATGGTCGGATCTCCCGCACTAATCGTTTGAAATCACGGTTTCAAAATACGAACTGCAGCTTCGTTATTCGATATATTTTAGTTCTATTTATATATATATATATATATATATATATATATATCGATTGTTTGATTTCAAAGCTATATTCTTTTCCTACATTTGATAAAAATTACATTTTATCCAACTGTCTTCTATTTCAACACTTCGCTATTTTTAACAATTCATGTATATAATAAAAATGTGATTTTTAATGTAAAACAATTTATTTCAAAACACGACTATTTTATATAGTTAATATAGGTGATAAAAATAGGACTTTTATTATAAAACAATTTATTTCAAAACAAGATTATTTTATACATTTCTTATTGATGTTAAAAAATGGGATTTTTATTATAAAACAATTTCTTTCAAAATATGAATACCATTCAACACATGAATTTCAATTCAACGAATGAATTTTGATTCAACACATGAAGGTTTTCTATAGTTTATATATATCGATAAAAAGGTGATTTTTATATTTAAAACACGAATACCATTCAACACATGAATTTCAATTCAACGAATGAATATCGATTCAACACATAAAGGTTTTCTATAGTCTGTATATATCGATAAAAATGTGATTTTTATATTTAAAACACGAATACCATTCAACACATGAATTTCAATTCAACGAATGAATATCAATTCAACACATGAAGGTTTTCTATAGTTTGTATACATCGATAAAAAGGTGATTTTTATATTTAAAACACGAATACCATTCAACACATGAATATGATTCAAAGAATGAATTACTATTCAACACATGAAGGTTTTCTATTCAACAGACGAATATAATTTCAACACAGGAAAATAATTCTAACACATGAATATTATTCAAAATTTCGGCAGCATAACGGCAGGGTAGTTAAAACCGAGACCGTCCCTAGTACGGCTCCTCGCCCTACCTTAAAACCTCGCGGTTTTTGACAATGGGGATTCATGCATCTAGTTCGCACGTAAGCGGCATGTATATTTTTTTCATTTCCATAAACTAATCCTATGTGGTTTCAACCAAATATTTCTCAACCACAAACGGGTATTTTTCAACCACAATCAATCAATATCAACCACAAATAATTCCAATCAACCATTCGCTATCAATCAATTTTCACACCAATCACAACCAATAAATATCGTCCATGGTTTGTGGACGAGGGTCGTATATATATATATATATATATATATATATATATATATATATATATATATATATATAGCATTTCACTTCTATTTCAACACATATATAACTTATATATCAAACGTACAACTTATACAACGCTTATACAAGAGGTGTACAACGCTTATATAACTCATACATTGACTATATAATTTATACATCGTCGTTTTCCATATCGTTTATAAATTAGAAATCTCACATTGGGTTCCGCTCCACCAAAAATAGCAGAAGGCTCAGAAAAATATGCGGTCTCTTCTAGAAGGTAGAAGACGTCCACATGAGTCCACTGTCTCTTGTTTCACTGAATTTCGATCACACATGAAAAAGATACGATTTTTCAAAGTTTGCAACACTTAAAAGTGTAATTTCCAGTTCAAAATAATCAAAGCCGTACCTCTCAGAATTGGTTCAAAACTAGGTTTCGATCTAGCTCACAAACCGTTGCATGATACGAAGATCAGGTTATATGGTGTCGAAGAGGGTGGGAAGGCGCATAGGTGCGTGGTGGTTGGGGGTAGCTCGGTGAGGCCCAGCTAGCGTGGCGATGGTCCAAAGGCCGGACCTTTGAGAGGTCGATTCGGCTTCGATACGCGACGAGGGGTGGTGAGGCTGCTATGGATTTGAAGCCCTCAAGGAGATCTTCAAAAAGTTGCAAAGGGTCGGGGGTCAACGAGGGGCGAGGCGGTCAGAATCGGGGATGGAAGGTTGGAAGGCTCTTTCGCCTTCGATCGGGGAGAGAGAAAAAAGTTTTTCCCCTTTTTTTTATAAAAAATCTGATTGGCCGGTGGGTTTTAAAAGGGGTTTTCTGACACGACCACCAATCTAAACCCAACGAATGTCGTCCCTAGCATTTTTACCCCTATTCCGAACACAATGGGATATGTTTCGTAGGCCCATTCGACTGTTTCAGTCAGGTTTCCTTCAAATTAAAATACATAACATTCAATATTCAATTTGAACGTACATTTCAATTTGCCAGGGCCACAAACTGGTTCGAAAATTTCCAGAAAAATAAATCTAGCTATGTTTTGATGATACGGTTCGAAGAAAACTAGTTTTGTTGAATTCTGAGACCGTTTGCAAAAATGCCCATTTCTGGTCGATCCAGTTTAACTATAATTGACCAAAACACGTTTTCCTTTGCCATACTTACATACTAGCTTCAAAAATTATGAAATTTGAAACCTAGCAATAACTTCACATCCCAGATCCAACAAAAGTGGTTTCGTCGAATTCCGAGGTCGTATGCAAAATGGCCAATTTCACGGGCTATATAAATTCCATAGCGACCTTTCTGAAAATTCATTTGGCCATAACTTTTGCTTTTCGCCATGAAACTTCGATTTTTCAGATTCGTTAGAAAGGTATTCACTAATAGATTTAATTATTTTTGGTTTCACTCAAATCCGTTTCGTTTTGCACCCGGTACAGTCAGACAAAGTTTGAATTCAAATTTTGAAACTACCGCGCCATTTCAGGCCTTGTTTATAATTAGAATTAATTATATTCATTTTCAAACGTCGATTCAAACTCAGTTTTCATTGCTATTATTTAAAATAATTATTTTAAATATTTAAAATCCATTATTTTAGCCAATTAAAAATTTTTTAAATTGGTTTATATTTTCCGGGTCGTTACAGATTTAAATATTGGGTGGATAATATAAATGGAATATTTATATTAAGTTATCAATTTAATAATCAATTTCATAATGCGAAAATATAATTCAGTTCGAGATTTAAAACTGAATTAAATACAGTTCAGACTTCTATTTGAATTCGAATAATAATATTAATTATTATCGCAGAATTTATTATTTTAAAATTTGATTTATATCAATTTAAATAAATACCTGTTCCAGATGATCGAATTGGACTTCGTGACCTATCCCAGTGTGTCCGAAATGGTGGTTAAACCCTAAAATTGACAACTGTTGGGTTCAGTAAGGAGCTCAGGATCAAGGGTTGTCTAAATTTTAAGGATATAGTTTTTATTTAAATTAAATTAAAATAAAATAAAGTAAATTCTTCTTGTGGACTTAAACAGAACCCGTACTCCCTTTCAGCACCACAAATCAAAGAACTCGTGCCTCCCTTTATATCCACAAACTAAATCAAATCTTGCTTTCTTCATCTCCATAAGATCAACAATAAAATAGCCACTATTCCCCTTCTAAAACTAAGCCCATTTCATTTCGAACGGAATCAAAAATCAACCGTGAGCTCCAAATCAATGAATAATGGCCACTCCCCACCAATTCGCACTCGTTCTTTTAAAATCCAAAGCTTCAGTCTTCGCTTTTTCGTTTGAGCTGATAATACCCAAGAAGAGATGGGTGCGACATGAGTTATTGGATCTCGATTTGTGTACAGTAAGCTAGGTTTATTGCGATGGTCTCTGGAGGGTGTGCGATGGATGCTGGAGAAGCCGATGGTTTGAATCAAAAGCATCGATACCATGCAGGTGCGACGGTGAGGACTAGGATGCGATTGGGGTCGTTCAACATCTTCCTGGAGGGTTTGTGATATTTCCGTTCATACTGATGTCGCGTTCAACTCCCTGTAGTTGCGAGTGAAGGTTCGAAGTCGCGACATCCACTGAGGGTAGCAAGTTGTTCGATGTAGCTAAGAGGTGAAGGACAAGTGTTCAGTAATGGCGTTGAGCTCTCCTAGGTAGCAGGAACCGGAAGAAAAAAGGTATGTAGTGATGATGGGTCGAGGATGGGTCAGAGTTGGAAGTACAACAAATAGTTGATGGCAGTTGTAAGCAATGGGAAAAAAAGGGTGATTTGACCGAGTGGTTCGATGAAATCTCGAAGAAGATTTTGGGGTTGACCTTAATGGAATTTATCAGAAATTGTTGATGTTGCTTCATAGATTGATCGAAGAAGCAAGGAGCTTGATAAATTAAATTGAGACAAGCCTAGTCAATTCAGTGACACAAATATGAATTTAAATGGATATTTGACAAGCGAAAATCATTGGTGAGTAAATCTCACTCACCTTTTAGTTAGAATTATTTTTATATCGTAAAAAAATAATTTTTTGTTGCTTGTTGAATGCTTCCTGATTGTTTGAAATATATTAGTTATTTAGGACTATTATATATATTAGGTTGATGATTGGATTGATTCCCGCAGTCTCATTAGCGGATGCCCGCAGTTTCATTAATGGATGACCCTATACGCCCCACGCTATGATAGTGGATGACCTTCATACTGCGATATCCTGCCTCGAAGCAGGATGGGTATTACTATGTTGATTAACGTCTGTGGATGCAGGAAAACAGGTTGGAGGGATCCAACTGGATCCCTCAAAAATATATTATCTGTTTGTTTGTTTGCTTAATTTCATATTCATTCATATATGACGTGTTAAAAATCAAATGATTGAAAATTGGATGATTTGATTGTTTTAAATATCACTGGGCTAAGTGTTAATTTATTTTAAATATCCGGAAAGGGATATTTGAGATTTAAAAGGGGGATTCTATTTTTCTAAAATAGAACTAGAATTTTTAAGTAGATTTCGAAATAGGCTTGTTTAAATAAAACAAGGAAATTTATAAAATAGTGTTTATAAATAAAATGAATAAATTATCAAGAGATAATTTGAATATTTGAATTCAAAGGAATTTAAATATGGGATTTGAATTCAAAGGAATTTAAATATGGGATTTGAATTCAAAGGAATTAAAATAGAATTTGAATTCAAAGGAAATAAATTAGAATTTGAATTCAAAGGAATTCAAATGGTTTTGAATAAAGAAATTCAAAGAGAATTCAAACAAAAGTTTAAATGGAATTTGAATATATGGAATTCAAATGGAATTCAAATATAAAATTTGAATAAAGAAAATTGAAATGGAATTTGAATATATGAAATTTCAAATGAGGAATTCCAATAGAAAATGCAAAGAGATTTAAATAAGGTATTTGAATTCAAGAGATTTAAATAAGGTATTTGAATTCAAGAGATTTAAATAAGGTATTTGAATTCAAGAGATTTAAATAAGGTATTTGAATTCAAGAGATTCAAATGGAATTTGAATTCAAGAGAATTAAATATGGAATTTTAACAATGGAATTTGGTTATATAAATTCAATTGGAATTTGGTTAACTCAATAGGAAATTGGTTAATTCAAATGGAATTTTGTTAAGGAAATTCAAATGGGATTTGGTTAAGGAAATTCAAATATAGAATTTGAATAAGAGAAATTAAAGTAGAATTTAAATAAGAAAATTGAAAAGGAATTTGAATATAGAAATTCAAGTAGAATTTGAATATAGAAATTCAAATGGAGTTTGAATATTTAAATTCAAGTAGAATTTAAATATAGAAATTCAAAAAGGGTTTGAATATAGAAATTTAAAGTGGAATTTAAATAAAGAAAATTCAAATGGAACTTGAATAACTGGAATTTAAATTATAGACTTTGAATATAGAATTCAAATGGAATTTAAATTATAGACTTTGAATATAGAATTCAAATGGAATTTAAATTATAGACTTTGAATATAGAATTCAAATGGAATTTAAACTATGGAATTTGAATATAGAATTCAAATAGAAAAGGAAATGGAATTTTGAATAACAAATCAAGTGATCTGGCAATGATTGCCAAGTTATTTAAAGTGATCGACACTTAGAAAATCACCAGATTTGACAAGTGATCGGACGTAGTAAAATCAAGTGATCTGGCAATGATTACCAAGTTATTCAAGTGATCTGGCAAATCAAGTTATGAATCGAATTTGAACTTGGACAAGTAAAATGGACTTGAGAATTCGTAATCGGATTCGAATATGAAACTTAAATGGAAATTGGAATTTTAATTAGTTGTAAACAAGTACAAATATATTTGAACATTTTATGTTCAAATATAAAAGTGAAATAGGCAAAGGAGTTAATTAGCAACTAAATTAACGAATTGAGTTAAACGATCGGGTATAGTTGAATTAAACTGGATAGGTATAAATATACAGGAGACAGGTTTGGAATAAAGTATAGAAGTGAAATAGATAGAGTGCTCGACAAAAAGGTATGTATTTAATTCATATATGAGATTTTATGCGCCGTATCGGCAAGCCGCTTGGCTTTTTCTTTTTCTTTTGGATTGGTGAGGGCCATGGGAGGCTATTTGAAATATCCCGATGCTCCCGGTACAAAGGAGGTTATGGCGAATTTTTCTGGAAATTTAAGGAGTTAGAATATTTTTAAGAAGTTTGAACTAGAAATCTATATATATCAATATATATATATATATATCAATATATATATATATAGAAATCAATAAGGAAACAAACTTAGAAATAGAATAGTATAATCAAAAAGGAAGACTAAGAATAAAATCTAGTAAGAATAGAAGGAGAAAGTGTATACGTGTTTAAAAGTGAATAAGTAGTTGTATGGCATTGACTATTCGAGTAAGTAGTCATATCTGTTTTGACGTTATAAATGTTATTCAGTCAAGGTCTGAGAGGTAGTTATACCCTAACTTGATTGATTTCATTATTAACAAATAAATAGTAAGATTCTAGGCACGAAGATCAATGTTGGATAAGAGTTAGTTGAATATAGTATTTGGGTTGTCGTAACGATGTTTTACACAACGTCCATTTTAACCCAAATAAGTGTAAACTTGGAAATAGATAAATATTTCCTAAGTATAGAAATGTAACAACCCGAAAATCTGGGCCAGTTATTTTTTTTTTTGTGGCAATTTTAGCGAATTTTGATTATTTTAAATGAATTATTTTAAATAATATCGACGAGAAATTTATTTTGAATATAATTCGAACGAATATATATTATATACGTCGTCATTAGAATATAAATAATTATATATAATTATAAATAGAATTGAAAATGGCGCGGTAGTTCGATAATTCGATTTCAAACTTCAATTGAACGTACCGGGTGCAAAACAATCCGAATTTTAGTGAAACCAAAAATAATGGAATCTATTTGTGAATATCTTTCCAACGAATCTGAAAGATTGAAATTTTATAGCGGAAATCAAAAGATATGTCCAGTTGAAAATTCTGAATAGTCGCTATGGAATTCAGGCCCTTAAAAATAGACATTTTGCAAACGACCTCGGATTTCGACGAAACCACTTTTGTTGGGTCCGTGATGTCAAATTATTGCTAGATTCCAAATTTCATAATTTTTCGAATCAATATGTGAGCGTGGCAAAGGAAAACGCGTTTGACTAGTTTCAGTTGATTTTAATCGACTGGAAAATGGCCATTTTTTAAACGGTCTCAGAATTTGACGAAATTAGTTTTGTTAGGACCGTATCGTCAATACGAAGCTAGAAAATATTTTTTTGGAATTTTTCTAGTTAGTATGTGGCCTCGGTAAGTAGAAATGCGCGTTCAAATTCAATATATAGAGTTATATGTTGATTTTGATGAAAACTGATCGAAACGAACGAATCGGCCTACGATACATATCCCATTGTGTTCGGAATGAGGGTAATTAGCTATGGACGACAGGCGGTGGGCTTGATTTCGAGTTTGAAATAAAAAGTTGCCTTTTGAAATTAAATAATTAAATAAATAAAATTAAAATAAAAATATCTCTCTCCCTCCTCTCTTAAGTCAACCCTACCCATTCACTTCGTTCAAACCAAAAAAAAAGGGGGGCAATAGCCCGTTGATCCACGCCGCCGTCCAAGGGGGGGCAACGCCGCCACCGTTTGCCTCGACGCCTCCCTCCTCCCGATTCCCTCCTCCTACCTGAAGCCGACGCTTCCCTCTCCCCTCCTCTGACCATTTGCGAGCCAACGAACCCCCCTCCACAGCCAAACCCCGACCGGCGCCACCCCGCTTCGACCTCCCCTCGGCCCAGCGACCTCCAACAACCACCCACAACCACTGTGGGTCCCCCATTCACTTGAAAACCCTAGCTAAAACCCCCCTGCTCCTCTTGACCGTGCTGCACCGCACCACCAGAGGGCTGACGCCGACCACCCTAGTCTCTCTCGACCACTGACTCCGGCGCGACACTCCCCCGACCACCTGTAAGTTTGATTTTTATTTATTTGAGAAAATCAATGTTTTCTTTGTTCAGTTTTATATAGGATTAGCCTATTTAAATTTCAAATTTTTATTGTATAGAAAAGTTTAGATCTTTATAATAGAAAAGAAAAGATTTTTATTTTAAATAAAGATTATTTTTTACGGAGGAAAGGATAAAGATTATATTTTTGAAACTGTAAAGGTTATATTTTTGACACTATAAAGAATTGATTGAATTGATTTTCATGACATGAAAGATTTGATTTTTCTTAAATATAAAGATTTGATTTTTTTTTAAAAAGAGAAAAGATACGGTTTTAATATAGGTAAAGATATAAAGTTAAGATTTTTAATTAGCGAAAGAGAGGATTTTTCAAGTTGTGAAAATATAATCTTTATATTGAAAATGGCGATATAAAAATATAATCTTTATATTGAAAATGGCGATATAAAGATATGATTTTTACGAATATAAAAATATATTTTTCTTTTCACTTTTTATGATATGAATAACATAGAAAGATTTAATTTTTAGGAGTATAAAGCTTTGATTTTTCCTAAAGAAAAAGAAGTGATTTTTACAATGTAAAGGAAGTGATTTTTGAAAGTTAAAAATATGATTTTTATATATTGAATAGCGAAGTAAGAATTCGATTTTTTATATATTGAATAGCGAAGTAAAAATTCGATTTTTATATATTGAATAGCGAAGTAAAAATTCAACTTTTATATATTGAATAGCGAAGTAAGAATTCGATTTTTATATATTGAATAGCGAAGTAAAAATTCGATTTTTATATATTGAATAGCGAAGTAAAAATTCGATTTTTATATATTGAATAGGGAAGTAAAAATTCGATTTTTATATATTGAATAGCGAAGTAAAAATTCGATTTTTATATATTGAATAGCAAAGTAAAAATGTGATTTTTATATATGTAGTGAAAGAGGACAACGAAAGTCACAAGAGGCAAGAACGGCGAAGATTTCTACCTAAAAAGAGTCGTGGCGTTGGATTAGCTATTTTGTGAGAATTTCTCACTTTTTAATTTTATTTCTATTGAAATATATACTAGGATGCAGACGGTGTTTAGTAGCATCCGACACCCGTCGTCCACAGACCATGGACGGCTTGTTTGTTTAATTGCATGTTGTTGTGAAAATTCATTGTGTGATGTGAAATAAAATATTTTATAGTGGAAAATATTTTATAGTTAAAAAATAGAACTTTTAACGTGAATATGAAATGAAATAAATAAATATAAACAAATCGGACGATTTGTTTATATACACACATTTGACTGATACTGATTGGGACGATAAATTTTACACATCGCCCAACTGCACAAATAAAATCTGTGTTTGATTGTTTGAAACCCCACACGGGTTTGGGATGATATTTGACGTACACTAATCCCGATCGTTTAGTTGTATGTCGATCGATAGATTGACAGACTGTTATAAGCGTTGAATATTTATATTTGATGCTTATACAGTGTAGAATGCACTTTGGATGATGGTTGATTATTCATCGTTGTTGATATATACATGTGTTGTAGAAAATCCATATAATTAACATTATATGGTAATTGATTGGGCCTCATTCCAGTTTTGAAATAGAAACATTTGAAATAAAAATATTTGAAATAGAAATATTTGAAGAGGAATATTTGAATAAAAATATTTGAAATAGAAATATTTGAAGAGGAATATTTGAATAGAAATATTTGAAATAGAAATATTTGAAATAAAAATATTTGAAATAAAAATATTTGAAATAGAAATATTTGAAGAGGAATATTTGAATAGAAATATTTGAAAATAGAAATATTTGAAATAGAAATATTTGAAATAGAATAATTAAAAATAGAAACATATGAAGTCGTGTTGGTTAGATTGACGCCATTTTGACGTGAACGATATTTATATCGACTTTATTCATTCTTCAATGAATATTGAATAGATTTGAAATTCGAACTATATTGAAATGAATTGAAATTCGAATTATATTTAAAGTGAATTGAAATTCGAATTAAACTGAATTGATTTGAAATTCGAAATACACTGAAATAATTTGAAATTCGAATAGAAATGAATTCGAATTGAATTTGAATAGAATTGAATTCGAATTGAAATTTAATAAAATTGAATACGAATTGAAATTTAATTGAAATCGATTTGAAATGAATTTAAAACGAATTTATATTGGAAAATTTCAATTTAGATTTGAAATTGAATATGAAGTTGAAACCGTTTTGAAAATGAATTTAAAACGATTTATAAAGCACGTTTTGAATTGAAATCGACGAAGTATATATATTATATATATAATATAATGGCCTGAATAGAATGCGCCGCGCCGCGGTAGTTCGCGAATTTCGACCATTGACTTCGAATGGATATTGCGGGAGATCCGACCGTTGGATTCTCCTAAAACCGGAACCGTTGGGTTCGTATCGAAAAGAGCTTTCTAATGAATATTAGAAATTAGAAATCTAACGGTTGGATTTGGAATTATGTCCAAATCAAATTTGGAAAATGTCGCTGTAAGTGCAGTTCGATGGCCGTTGATGGAAATCGACTTTACGGGCCTTGATAAAATTATTAAAAATAGTAATAAATTGTGTAAAATCATAAGAAATGATTTGGGAAAAATTGGGATGAGAAACTCCATATTTGAAAAGATAAAAATAGATTTTTATCGAAATGAACTAGTTTTGAACTAGAATTATAATTCTATTTATTTTTAAATAAATAAATTGGATTTGAAAGGGTTTTAAAAGTAACCAGAATTTCCAATAATTTCATTGGAATGGATTTGAATCGAAATTGCCTTCGGAATATTTCGATGTTGGATTTCGTGATTATACAGATGTTGTTATGGAAATTTGAAAGATATAGATATATATATCGTTATTTCCAATACGATATCTGTTGGTCGTAGAATTTGATATTGAATATAAGCCGATATATTTTCTATTCAGAGCCTTGTATTTAATATCAAATGTGATTTGGGTTTGTCGTGAATGGTGTCTTGACTAACACTGTTCTTGAACCCAGTTGAGAAAAGATTAAATCTTTTTATTTAGATTTAATGAAGTGTACCAATTAACTAATATTTAATTGGAATTGAATTGATATTGATTTTTGGGTTTATCGTGGACAGTGTTTTAAATAACACTCGTTCTTTAACCCGATAATTAATGGAATGTGATTTTGGGTTTATCGTGAACCGTGTTTTAAATGACACTGATTCTTTAACTCAGTTAACGATTAAAACTAAGTGGAGTTTTAATGAATCTTTAATTCGATTGAAATGATCGAGAATGGAGTAGCATCAGTTTTGCTCCAGGCGATAGTTAAATATTTAATTAGATTTGAACGTGAAATGGTAATTGAATTTACTGATAACACCGTGGTGTTAGATATGAAGTACAACCAGTTTTACTTCATGGGATGAATAGGTTGGGATTAGGAAATTAAAACAAATGATTACTTCGGTAAGGTTCGTTAATCCCGACTAGTTGAATCGAAATTCAAAAGTAGATTAAAGAATAAATTTTAATGATTTATCTTTGATAAAATTAATGGGAACCTTTCCCTATGAATGTGAAATTTAGAAACTAACTGTCGGTTAGCTAAGCAGAACGGTTTTCTGGATATTGATCTGAAGTTGGTTTCGGCCTTCGGGGTTAATATTTGGGGAATTATTCTCTTGTTAATTTACGGTTAGTGACTGATGAATTGGAATGAGGCGTATGTTGTGTTTGTGTAACACTTATTTAAAATATACGCGAGTTATTCGGAAAGACCGGGTTTATCCCATTCTGAATAACTGATACGACGATAAGGCGAAGATGAAGACGGTGGTCGAAGACCGGAGGTCTTCACGTCGTTTAGGTGATTACTGATGATCTTGATTGGGATGTACACCCAAGAAGATGGAAACAGTTGGTGATCGTCCAGACGTACTTGGAGATCGATGGATATGCGGCGTACTAGGTGCCTCCGGTTTCGTTCAGACCCAGAGCGAACTTGTAAATGGACTATGTGTCTGACATTGGATTTTAGTCCGTGTGATTGATCTCTATTATACATATCTGTTTGGCGGCGGAGAATTTATTATCTTGCTTAACGCCCTTCTCTGAGACGTACGAGCTCAGGGGTTGTATATTGATGGATATCAAACGCATGGAGTGAATTGCCTGTGTGGCATGCCTAAGTGGCAATTGATCGAGGCTTTTGTTGAAAAGCAAAGTCTTGTGGTGATGATCAAAGCACAGCCTGTGTGGCACAGCTTTGTGTAACGTAAATTCGCGAGCCTCGCACCCCGGTTGTGAACCAAAAATGGGAGAGGACCTCAGGGAGGGCATGCGTTTCTTTCTAGCTAGGGTGGTGTCAGTGACCTACCAGCCCTGACATTTATATACTTTTCACCTGTGTGGTTGTTGCTGTTGTGAGGCGCCTCGGTTTGATCGGACGATCCGGGTCCGATGGCGTCATTCGTTGGCTCATTTACGCCCCAAAGGGCGGGGAAACGTAGTGTTCAGGCATAATAATCCACATCGGTGGACCGGCCCTGTCGCTCCATGGGGCAGTTGCGGCTGTTCCTGAGGCTCGGGCTAGACAGTCTCGAATCGGTAGAGGACGATCCCTAGCCTCAGTTCATAGATGGAAATCCAATTTCCAAATACGTGACATTTGCGATTTTATTTGTAAACCTATATATGGCGACATAGTGGCATGGGACGCTCATGTCGCCTATGATTGATATTTATGATTGAAATTGTTTTAAACACTGTACACTTATAATAGTATCAAATGATTTGTTTTAAAACGTATCAAGCATTCTTTGGCTGTTATAAGGGAAAACCCTATCCCCCGGCTTGCATTGCATTGTGTGATAGGACCTGGGTCTTATAACAGCTTCATTTTTCTTTATTTAGCATTGCGCTGTTTGTTATATGCACTGGTATTCTTGGGAGGAAAGCCGTTCCGTGTTATACGGCGTGGTCCCTTGATTTACCTAACTTTAAATTAAAGATTAATAATTGTTTTAGTTCTCACACTAGTCCCATGACTGACCTGGAGTTTATTGTTTTAACCTAAACTCTGGGTGCCCTTATTTTGACACGGGCAGCTATTAGTTTTGGTTTTGCAGATTTATATTCACAGGATCCTGGTTTACAGCTGGAACGATATCCGGAAAGCTTTGTATCCGTATATCTCATTCTAGTTGTGTATTGTATTATTTTCCGCTGCTATGTAATGTATTGTAATCTCTGATATTTTTCTGTGTAATATTTATTCATTTATACTCTGTATATTCTTGTAATCTGATGCATTGTTGTAATATACAATGAAATATTCTTCCGTCTGCGTTCTATTTTGTCGTGTTCTCAAAACAATCAGGTGTTTCGAACGGTCTAGATCGGTTTAGCGACTGATTCGGATCGAGCGAAATTCCTTTTTGTCACATTTGGTATCAGAGCTTTGGTTTACAAAGCAGAGAACATGACACATTAGAACCATACGAAAGAATTCATCAGATATTGGATTAGTAATATCCAATTAGAATGACTCGTTAGAGATGGGATCAGTATTATCCTAGAACGAGTGTGAAGAGTATATTTTTAAAATGAAAACGAATTTTGTTTTGAAAATTTAAATCAACTATTCGTATTTGATTATTTATTTTAAATTGATTTGGGCAGTCCAGTATATAAAGATTTTGCATATACGCCTTGCAAACGTGTATTTGAAATTTTAATATACTGGATAGATATAGATTCACACTCTAGTTGCCCGAAGATGATTCTGATGATTGTAGCTACATCATCAGAATTAGTGTTCGAGTGTCGAAGGTGTGATATTTATATATCTCCTATTGACTGGTGTGAGAACCAAAACTAGATGGGCCTATTGTTGTGATTTGGCATCAAAAATCTGATTTTTGACTATATATCAAAGTTATGAATTTCAAAAGCTAATCAACTAATAGATTGATAGTTGTGTTGTTTGATTATTGTTTGATTAATTGAAATTTTTAGCCATTTAGCCTAATTGAACCAAACATTGAATTGTATTGAAAATTTGGTCGCATTTGCTTGCATATACATGTACTTATATTGAACAGGTCATAGCAAGGAGGCTAGAGCAGAGAATAAAATTTATTTGCCTGACAAATAGGTACATATTTACTATAATTTACTGTTTTGTTTGGGTGATGATGATTTTATGAGCCTATTGGCTAGCCGCTTGTCTTTTTCTTTTTCTTTTTGAGATCAGAAGGCCTATATGGCAATTTCGGGATTTTCCCGTGGCTCCCGGTGCAGGGGAGGTTATGGCGAAATTTTTCGAAAATTTAGGGTGTTAGCCAAATTTTTGAAGAATTTGAAAATTCTCAGAAACTGGAAAGTTGGAGAATGGAAGCTAGATCAACGCAGAGTTGATTAATCAAACCACTTTCGACTTTGTTCCTTTTCGGGGACGAAAAGTTTTAAGTGGGGGAGATTGTGACAACCCGAAAATCGGGCCAGTTTAATTTTTTTTATTTTGGCAATTTTAGCGAATTTTGATTATTTTAAATGAATTATTATAAATAATATCGACGAGAAATTTATTTTGAATATAATTCGAACGAATATATATTATATACGTCGTCGTTAGAATATAAATAATTATATATAATTATAAATAGAATTGAAAATGGCGCGGTAGTTCGATAATTCGATTTCAAACTTCAATTGAACGTACCGGGTGCAAAACAATCCGGATTTTAGTGAAACCAAAAATAATGGAATCTATTTTTGAATATCTTTCCAATGAATCTGAAAGATTGAAATTTCATAGCGGGAATCAAAAGATATGTCCAGTTGAAAATTCTGAATAGTCGCTATGGAATTCAGGCCCTTAAAAATAGACATTTTGCAAAAGACCTCGGATTTCGACGAAACCACTTTTGTTGGGTCTGTGATGTCAAATTATTGCTAGATTCCAAATTTCATAATTTTTCGAATCAATATGTGAGCGTGGCAAAGGAAAACGCGTTTGACCAGTTTCAGTTGATTTTAATCGACTGGAAAATGGCCATTTTTCAAACGGTCTCAGAATTTGACGAAATTAGTTTTGTTCGGACCGTATCGTCAATACGAAGCTAGAAAATATTTTTCTGGAATTTTTCTAGTTAGTATGTGGCCCCAGTAAGTAGAAATGCGCGTTCAAATTCAATATATAGAGTTATATGTTGATTTTGACGAAAACTGATCGAAACGAACGAATCAGCCTACGATACATATCCCATTGTGTTCGGAATGGGGGTAATTAGCTATGGACGACAGGCGGTGGGCTTGATTTCGAGTTCGAAATAAAAAGTTGCTTTTTGAAATTAAATAATTAAATAAATAAAAATAAAATAAAAATATCTCTCTCCCTCCTCTCTTAAGTCAACCCTCCCCATTCACTTCGTTCAAATCAAAAATAATAAAAAAAAGGGGGCAACAGCCCGTCGATCCACGTCGCCGTCCAAGGGGGGCATCGCCGCCACCGTTTGCCTCGACGCCTCCCTCCTCCCGATTCCCTCCTCCTACCTGAAGCCGACGCTTCCCTCTCCCCTCCTCTGACCATTCTCGAGCCAACGAACCCCCCTCCACAGCCAAACCCCGACCGGCGCCACCCCGCTTCGACCTCCCCTCGGCCCAGCGACCTCCACCGACCACCCACAACCACTGTGGGTCCCCCATTCACCTGAAAACCCTCGCTAAAACCCCCCCGCTCCTCCTGACCGCGCTGCACCGCACCACCAGAGGGCTGACGCCGACCACCCTAGTCTCTCTCGACCACTGACTCCTGCGCGACACTCCCCCGACCACCTGTAAGTTTGATTTTTATTTATTTGAGAAAATCAATGTTTTCTTTGTTCAGTTTTATATAGGATTAGCTTATTTAAATTTCAAATTTTTATTGTATAGAAAAGTAGAGTTCTTAATAATGGAAAAGAAAAGATTTTTATTTTAAATAAAGATTAGCTTTTACGGAGGAAAGGATAAAGACTATATTTTTGAAACTGTAAAGGTTATATTTTTGACACTATAAAGAATTGATTGAATTGATTTTCATGACATGAAAGATTTGATTTTTCTTAAATAGAAAGATTTGATTTTTTTTGAAAAAGAGAAAAGATACGGTTTTAATATAGGTAAAGATATAAAGTTAAGATTTTTAATTAGCGAAAGAGGGGATTTTTCATGTTGTGAAAATATAATCTTTATATTGAAAATGGCGATATAAAAATATAATCTTTATATTGAAAATGGCGATATAAAGATATGATTTTTACGAATATAAAAATATATTTTTCTTTTCACTTTTTATGATATGAATAACATAGAAAGATTTAATTTTTAGGAGTATAAAGCTTTGATTTTTCCTAAAGAAAAAGAAGTGATTTTTACAATGTAAAGGAAGTGATTTTTGAAAGTTAAAAATATGATTTTTATATATTGAATAGCGAAGTAAGAATTCGATTTTTATATATTGAATAGCGAAGTAAAAATTCGATTTTTATATATTGAATAGCGAAGTAAAAATTCGATTTTTATATATTGAATAGCGAAGTAAGAATTCGATTTTTATATATTGAATAGCGAAGTAAGAATTCGATTTTTATATACTGAATAGCGAAGTAAAAATTCGATTTTTATATATTGAATAGCGAAGTAAAAATTCGATTTTTATATATTGAATAGCAAAATAAAAATGTGATTTTTATATATGTAGTGAAAGCGGACAACGAAAGTGACAAGAGGCAAGAAGAGCGAAGATTTCTACCTAAGAAGAGTCGTGGCATTGGATTAGCTATTTTGTGAGAATTTCTCACTTTTTAATTTAATTTCTAGTTGAAATATATACTAGGATGCAGACGGTGTTTAGTAGCATCCGACACCCGTCGTCCACAGACCATGGACGGCTTGTTTGTTTAATTGCATGTTGTTGTGAAAATTCATTGTGTGATGTGAAATAAAATATTTTATAGTGGAAAATATTTTATAGTTAAAAAATAGAACTTTTAACGTGAATATGAAATGAAATAAATAAATATAAACAAATCGGACGATTTGTTTATATACACACATTTGACAGATACTGATTGGGACGATAAATTTTACACATCACCCAACTGCACAAATAAAATCTGTGTTTGATTGTTTGAAACCCCACACGGGTTTGGGATGATATTTGACGTACACTAATCCCGATCGTTTAGTTGTATGTCGATCGATAGATTGACAGACTGCTATAAGCGTTGAATATTTATATTTGATGCTTATACAGTGTAGAATGCACTTTGGATGATGGTTGATTATTCATCGTTGTTGATATATACATGTGTTGTAGAAAATCCATATAATTAACATTATATGGTAATTGATTGGGCCTCATTCCAGTTTCGAAATAGAAACATTTGAAATAAAAATATTTGAAATAGAAATATTTGAAGAGGAATATTTGAATAAAAATATTTGAAATAGAAATATTTGAAGAGGAATATTTGAATAGAAATATTTGAAATAAAAATATTTGAAATAAAAATATTTGAAATAGAAATATTTGAAGAGGAATATTTGAATAGAAATATTTGAAAATAGAAATATTTGAAATAGAAATATTTGAAATAGAATAATTGAAAATAGAAACATATGAAGCCGTGTTGATTAGATTGACGCCATTTTGACGTGAACGATATTTATATCGACTTTATTCATTCTTCAATGAATATTGAATAGATTTGAAATTGAATAGATTTGAAATTGAATATATTTGAAATTCGAACTATATTGAAATGAATTGAAATTCAAATTATATTTAAAGTGAATTGAAATTCAAATTAAACTGAATTGATTTGAAATTCGAAATACACTGAAATAATTTGAAATTCGAATAGAAATGAATTCGAATTGAATTTGAATAGAAACGAATTCGAATTGTAATTTAATAGAATTGAATACGAATTGAAATTTAATTGAAATCGATTTGAAATGAATTTAAAACGAATTTATATTGGAAAAATTCAATTTAGATTTGAAATTGAATATGAAGTTGAAACCGTTTTGAAAATGAATTTAAAACGATTTATAAAGCACGTTTTGAATTGAAATCGACGAAGTATATATATTATATATATAATATAATGGCCTGAATAGAACGCGCCCCGCCGCGGCAGTTCGCGAATTTCGACCATTGACTTCGAATGGATATTGCGGGAGATCCGACCGTCAGATTCTCCTAAAACCGGAACCGTTGGGTTCGTATCGAAAAGAGCTTTCTAATGAATATTAGAAATTAGAAATCTAACGGTTGGATTTGGAATTATGTCCAAATCAAATTTGGAAAAGGTCGCTGTAAGTGCAGTTCGATGGCCGTTGATGGAAATCGACTGTACGGGCCTTGATAAAATTATTAAAAATAGTAATAAATTGTGTAGAATCATAAGAAATGATTTGGGAAAAATTGGGATGAGAAACTCCATATTTGAAAAGATAAAAATAGATTTTATCGAAATGAACTAGTTTTGAACTAGAATTATAATTCTATTTATTTTTAAATAAATAAATTGGATTTGAAAGGGTTTTAAAAGTAACCAGAATTTCCAATAATTTCATTGGAATGGATTTGAATCGAAATTGCCTTCGGAATATTTCGATGTTGGATTTCATGATTATACAGATGTTGTTATGGAAATTTGAAAGATATAGATATATATATCGTTATTTCCAATACGATATCTGTTGGTCGTAGAATTTGATATTGAATATAAGCCGATATATTTTCTATTCAGAGCCTTGTATTTAATATCAAATGTGATTTGGGTTTGTTGTGAATGGTGTCTTGACTAACACTGTTCTTGAACCCAGTTGAGAAAAGATTAAATCTTTTTATTTAGATTTAATGAAGTGTACCAATTAAATAATATTTAATTGGAATTGAATTGATATTGATTTTTGGGTTTATCGTGGACAGTGTTTTAAATAACACTCATTCTTTAACCCGATAATTAATGGAATGTGATTTTGGGTTTATCGTGAACCGTGTTTTAAATGACACTGATTCTTTAACCTAGTTAACGATTAAAACTAAGTGGAGTTTTAATGAATCTTTAATTAGATTGAAATGATCGAGAATGGAGTAGCATCAGTTTTGCTCCAGGCGATAGTTAAATCTTTAATTAGATTTGAATGTGAAATGGTAATTGAATTTACCGATAACACCGTGATGTTAAATATGAAGTATAACCAGTTTTACATCATGGGATGAATAGGTTGGGATTGGGAAATTAAAACAAATGATTACTTCGGTAAGGTTCGTTAATCCCGACTAGTTGAATCGAAATTCAAAAGTAGATTAAAGAATAAATTTTAATGATTTATCTTTGATAAAATTAATTGGAACCTTTCCCTATGAATGTGAAATTTAGAAACTAACTGTCGGTTAGCTAAGCAGAACGGTTTTCTGGATATTGATCTGAAGTTGGTTTCGGCCTTCGGGGTTAATATTTGGGGAATTATTCTCTTGTTAATTTACGGTTAGTGACTGATGAGTTGGAATGAGGCGTATGTTGTGTTTGTGTAACACTTATTTAAAATATACGCGAGTTATTCGGAAAGACCGGGTTTATCCCATTCTGAATAACTGATACAACGATAAGGTGATGATGAAGACGGTGGTCGAAGACCGGAGGTCTTCATGTCGTTTGGGTGATTACTGATGATCTTGATTGGGATGTACACCCAAGAAGATGGAAACAGTTGGTGATTGTCCAGACGTACTTGGAGATCGATGGATATGCGGGGTACTAGGTGCCTCCGGTTTCGTTCAGACCCAGAGCGAACTTGTAAATGGACTGTGTGTCTGACATTGGATTTTAGTCCGTGTGATTGATCTCTATTAAATATATATCTGTTTGGCGGCGGAGAATTTATTCTCTTGCTTAACGCCCTTCTTTGAGACGTATGAGCTCAGGGGTTGTATATTGATGGATATCAAACGCATGGAGTGAATTGCCTGTGTGGCATGCCTAAGTGGCAATTGATCGAGGCTTCTGTTGAAAAGCAAAGTCTTGTGGTGATGATCAAAGCACAGCCTGTGTGGCACAGCTTTGTGTAACGTAAATTCGCGAGCCTCGCACCCTGGTTGTGAACCAAAAACAGGAGAGGACCTCAGGGAGGGCATGCGTTTCTTTATAGCTAGGGTGGTGTCAGTGACCTACCAGCCCTGACATTTATATACTTTTCACCTGTGTGGTTGTTGCTGTTGCGAGGCGCCTCGGTTTGATCGGACGATCCGGGTCCGATGGAGTCATTCGTTGGCTCATTTACGCCCCAAAGGGCGGGGAAACGTAGTGTTCGGGCATAATAATCAACATCGGTGGACCGGCCCTGTCGCTCCATGGGGCAGTTGCGGCTGGTCCTGATGTTCGGGCTAGACAGTCTCGAATCGGTAGAGGACGATCCCTAGCCTCGGTTCATAGATGGAAATCCAATTTCCAAATACGTGATATTTGTGATTTTATTTGTAAACCTATATATGGCGACATAATGGCATGGGATGCTCATGTCGCATATGATTGATATTTATGATTGAAATTGTTTTAAACACTGTACACTTATAATAGTATCAAATGATTTGTTTTAAAACGTATCAAGCATTCTTTGGCTATTATAAGGGAAAACCATATCCCCCGGCTTGCGTTGCATTGTGTGATAGGACCTGGGTCTTATAACAGATTCATTTTTCTTTATTTTGCATTGCGATGTTTGTTATATGCACTGGTATTCTTGGGAGGAAACCCGTTCCGTGTTATACGGAGTGGTCCCTTAATTTACCTAACTTTAAAATAAAGATTAATAATTGTTTTAGTTCTCACACCAGTCCCATGACTGACCTGGAGTTTATTGTTTTAACCTAAACTCTGGGTGCCCTTATTTTGACACGGGCAGCTAGTAGTTTTGGTTTTGCAGATTTATATTCACAGGATCCTGGTTTACAGCTGGAACGATATCCGGAAAGCTTTGTATCCGTATATCTCATTCTAGTTGTGTATTGTATTATTTTCCGCTGCTATGTAATGTATTGTAATCTCTGATATTTTTCTGTGTAATATTTATTCATTTATACTCTATATATTCTTGTAATCTGATGCATTGTTGTAATATACAATGAAATGTTCTTCCGTCTGCGTTCTGTTTTGTCGTGTTCTCAAAACAATTAGGTGTTTCGAACGGTCTAGATCGGTTTAGCGACTGATTCGCATCGAGCGAAATTCCTTTTTGTCACAAGAAATAAACGAGATCGGAAAAGAGATAAGTAATTGGAATATTTTCCAATTATAAATAGCATATATTTTCTAAAGTTTAGAAAATAAAGGAAGGCGGTATTCGGAAATGTTTTCCAAATAACGTAAAAGGCCAATATGGTTATTGAAAATATTTGGTTAACAAATATTGATAAAGAAATAGAGAAGTGATTTAATTAATGGAATATTAATTAAGGGCTCAATGATTGTTTGATAATTGGATGAACACTTGTTTTCTTCGATAGTTAAATCATCGACTATCGAAACACTTGTTTTTATTCGATAGTTAAATCACAGACTATCGAAGTTTTGACCATCGTTGTCAATATGGAGAGATCGGTTGGATTATTATCCAAAGAACCACTCTATATTGGCATAAGCGTTGCGAATAATATATGCCAAAGATAATTGAAAACGGAGTAAAGTGCAAGGGCTATTGTATAAGTCTTAGATAATAGTACCTAAGATGGATGTATTGAATAGTGCCTTCGGTTCATCCTGTTCCTGGATGACTTGTATGGATGAATGTCTGACAGAGTATTTCCAGAAAGGTCACGTACATTGATTTCTTCAACCGTACCAAGAGTGGAAGCGGAGAAAGAAACTTCTTTAGCTAACATGTAATGTACTGTTGTAGACGTCAATTAGTTATTTTCGATGGATCTGACAATGTGGCATTCGAAGTGAATCTGATGTGATGATAAAGCGTAACCTCAAGCCTCATCAACCTGTAAATGACAGAAATCGGGTAGGCCGCATGGCTATGTAGGTCGCACCTATTAGGGTGTGTAATCACCTGATCTAGAGTTTCATTTACTTCTAAAAATCTATTATTGATGTTGTCCCATTCGAGAAATGGTTGCTAATCCCAACCGTTGGTGATATACATTCGATACACTCAAGCGAAATGAGTGGTCGGTCATGTGTGGCTGAGTTGCAAGATTTTCTTGTTGAACTTGATGTATTCTCTTCTAGAGATATACCAGCGACAGGTGGTTCCATACCTTGTCATAGTTGGAAGTCCATTACCCAATAAGTGTTTGCGGTTTTGATTGTATATTATATATGTGGAACGTGAGATGCAAACGTTCCACTAGATTGTTATTTACTTGATTTAGACATTATTATAATATCAAAAGAGTTTGATATAAAGATTATCGTTCCTTTCAAAGGGAGTTTGAAAGTTAAATCAAGTGTTTGGATTCATATAAGGAAAAAACCTGTTCCGTGTTATACGGCGTGGTCTTATGAGATATCATTTAGTTTTCTGAAACTGTTTTAAACTATTTACTTATACCAGTCCCATGACTGACCCGGAGTTTATTTTTTTTGTTCTATCTAAACTCTTGGGTGCCTAAATTTGTACGGGCAATCAAGTAGTTCAGGATTTTACAAATCTATCTAAAGGATCTTGGAGCAGGAGGCTTCAGCGTTAGTTATATAGAGTTTTGTTCCGCTGTGTTGTAAGTGTTGTACTTTGATAAGTGTATGTTATACAGTTGAAATTTTGTATTTTCAAAGGTTATGATATATTATATTTTGTTCCGCTGCGATGTGAGATTCTGTGTTGTTGTTTCTGTTCTTCTTCTATCTTTTTCTTCTAAAAAAAATGTTTCGTATTTTCGTGATATTTGGGTTGGACGTATGATGTATATAGTCAACTCTGATATTATGGATTTGCGAGTCATTACTGTTGGTATCAGAGCTTAGGTTGAGTGAATACCTAGGCTTGTTGGAATGTGCTCATTAGAGATAGGGTCAGTAGTACCCTAGAGTGAGTTGAGTGTATATATATATATATATATATGAGAGAGAGCGTATTTGTTATTTGATATAAAAACTGTTTTATATTGTGTTGACTAGTCTGTTGAGTGAATTATGAATTCCGATCGAATCATGGGACGCCACGATGTCGATAGGAGTTTATAAACACTTGAACAGAAGATTGGACACAATATTGTTTTTAAATGGTTGAGTTGATTGTTAGGATTATTATCAAATGAGATTATAAAATGGAATTGGTTATATATAACCCATATAATTTGTATATGAATCAAATATACAAATATGATAAATTGAAATTGAATTCCAACCAGAATTCAGGATTTAAAATCCTGGGAAGTTGGAAAATATTTTCCGAATTTTATTAAAATAATATAGCTTTATTTTGGAAGGATTTTTGAATAAAAATCATTTGAATGGATTTTAAATATGATAAAGCACTGAACTCACTTCAGTGGCTGGGAAATAATTCTGATGATGGTCGCAACATCATCAGTGTTCATTTTCGAGTTTTTAAGTAATAAATTGCTACCTTAGAAAAGTTTTTGATGGAAATTTGTTTGAAAAGAAAACAAGTTGTTTGAAAATTCAAATGTTTTGAATTTGAGATAGAGATAAATATATGTATATATTTATATTACTTCAAAGGAGCTTTGAAATAAAACCCTAGGAATTTGAATGATTGAAACTAAGTTTAAATTAAGTAAGTTAAATGGATCGAAATGAATAAATTGAGTAAAATCAATGTGAATGAAATATGAATTGGGTGTGAATAAAGGAAAAACCAAAAGAGTTAAAAAGAAAATATATTTGTAAAACAAATATAAAGGAAATATTTGTAAAACAAATACAAAGGAAGTTATGGGCAAACAAATAGAAGGAGAAATATTTGTAAAAACATTTACAAATAGAATTTAAAACGGAATATTTGTAAAACATTTCCAAATAGATTAAGTGGAAATATTTATTTATAGAAAATAAATAGAATGTTATAAATGAGATATTTATTTGTTAAATAAATAGAATTTAATCAAAGGAATATTTAGAAGATGAATAGAAAATGGAAATCTGTTTTTAACAGATAAATAGAAAAGATTAATTTATAAATAACAGTTTATAAATTAAATTAAATATTTATCATTCGATAAATGGAATATATAAGTCTGAACTTATATAGAGAAGAGATATTGGTTTTTAACACTGATAGTTTTAAATAGAAGGCGTACACAACACTTGTATAAGTGAAGTAACATTATTAAAGAGAACATTTATAAAGTGAAGAACCGTTACTAAAAGTAAATCTTTATAAATGAATAAATGCTATCCAATAGGAGTTATTCGAATAGAAGGAGTCGATTAGAGTTAGAAATAATCGATTAGAGTTAGAATAAATCGATTAGAGTAAGAATTAACCAGTTAGAGTTAATCAGTTGGGGTTAATCCGTAGAGTAAATTGAATATTAGTTATTCAATTAGAATTTATCGAATATTTGTTATTCAAATTAAGAGTTAACCAGATAGAGTTAATTGAATATAGTTAATCGAATTAGGATTTAATTGAATGTTAGTTATTCAATTAAAGTTGATCGAATATAGTTATTGAGATAGAGTTAGTCAAACATAGTTACTCAGGATAATTTGCCATTTCGTACGACTGCTAGCGTAATTCGCAAGGCTGCAGATAGCCTAGGGCGGTCGGATGTTTCCTGAGGGAATCAGGCATAACCATTGTGATCGCTGCAAGCTAGAGTCCAGCGAATGGAGTTAAATCAAATATAGTTTATTCGAATAAAGTTAAAAGGAGTTATTGAATATTAGTTATTCGAACAGAATTAAAGGAGTTAATCAAATATAGTTTATTCGAATAGAGTTAAAGGAGTTATCGAATATAGCTTATTCGGAAGGAGTTAAGTGAAAAGAGCTAATCAAATAGGGTTAATCGATAAGAGTTAAATCAAATAGAGTTAATTGATAAGAGTAAATTGTATAGAGTAAATTGAATATAGTCTATTCAAAGAAGGGTTTTCGAATATAGTTATTCGAAAGAGAGATTATCGAATATATTTATTCGAAGGGAGGAGTTACCGAATAGGGATTTATTCGAAAGAGAGTTACGTAAGGAAGTTTGAAATGTTGAGTATCAACATAAACAAGTTTTGAAAAGATAAATGGGTTTGTATCACTTTTTCTACCTTAGCAATTTCGAGGACGAAATTATTTTAAGTGGGGAAGATTGTAATGACCCGGATTCTTATGGGTTAATTTTGAATATTTAATACGGATTTAAATATTGAGTGGATAATATAAATTGAATATTTATATTAAGTTATTAGTTTAATAATCAATTTCGATTTAATATCGAATATATTAAATCATCGTAATGCGAAAATATAATTTAGTTCGAGATTTAAAACTGAATTAAATACAGTTCAGACTTCTGTTTGAATTCGAATAATAATATTAATTATTATCGCAGAATTTATTGTTTTAAAATTTGACTTATATCAATTTAAATAAATATCTGTTCCAGATGATTGAATTGGACTTCATGACCTATCCCAGTGTGTCCAGAATGGTGGTTAAACCCCAAAATTGACAATTGTTGGGCTCAGTAAGGAGCTCAGGATCAAGGGTAGTCTAAATTTTAAGGATATATTTTTTATTTAAATTAAATTAAAATAAAATAAAGTAAATTCTTCTTGTGGACTTAAACAGAACCCGTGCTCCCTTTCAGCACCACAAATCAAAGAACCCGTGCCTCCCTTTATATCCACAAACAAAATCAAATCGTTCTTTCTTCATCTCCACAAGATCAACAATAAAATGGCCACTGTTCCCCTTCTAAAACTAAACCCATTTCATTTTGAAGGGAATCAAAAATCAACCGTGAGCTCCAAATCAAAGAAGAATGGCCACTCCCCACCAATTCACACTCGTTCTTTTTAAAATCCAAAGCTACGGTCTTCGGTTTTACGTTCGAGCTGATAATCCCCAAGAAGAGACGGGTGCGACGCGAGTTATTGGATCTCGATTTGTGTACAGTAAGCTAGGGTTATTGCGATGGTCTCTGGAGGGTGTGCGATGGATGCTGGAGAAGCCAATGGTTTGAATCAAAAGCATCGATACCATCCAGGTGCGACAGTGAGGACTAGGATGCGATTGGGGTCGTTTAGCATCTTCCTGGAGGGTTTGTGATATTTCCGTTCATACTATGTCGCGTTCAACTCCCTGTAGTTGCGAGTGAAGGTTCAAAGTCGCGACATCCACTGAGGGTAGCAAGTTGTTCGATGTAGCTAAGAGGTGAAGGACAAGTGTTCACTAATGACGTTGAGCTCTCCTAGGTAGCAGGAATCGGAAGAAAAAAGGTCTGTAGTGATGATGGGTCGAGGATGGGTCAGAGTTGGAAGTACAACAAATAGTTGATGGCAGTTGTAAGCAATGGGAAAAAATGGTGATTTGACCGAGTGGTTCGATGAAATCTCGAAGAAGATTTTGGGGTTGACCTTAATGGAATTTTAGAAATTGTTGATGTTGCTTCATAGATTGATCGAAGAAGCAAGGAGCTTGATAAATTAAATCGAGACAAGCCGAGTCAATTCAGTGACACAGATATGAATTTAAATGGATATTCGACAAGCGAAAATCATAATCTCACTCACCTGTTAGCTAGAATTATTTTTATATCGTAAAAAAATAATTGTTTGTTGCTTGTTGAATGCTTCCTGATTGTTTGAAATATATTAGTTATTTAGGGTTGACTGTTATATATATATTGGGTTGATGATTTTATTGATTCCCGCAGGCTCATTAGCGGATGCCCACAGTTTCATTAGCGGATGACCCTATACGCCCCACGCTATGATAGTGGATGATCTTCATACCGCGATATCCTACCTCGAAGCAGGATGGGTATTACTATGTTGACTAACGTCTCTGGATGCAGGAAAACAGGTTGGAGGGATCCAACTGGATCCCTCAAAAATATATTATCTGTTTGTTTGTTTGCTTAATTTCATATACATTCATATATGACGTGTTAAAAATCAAATGACTGAAAATTGGATGATTTGATAGTTTTAAATATCACTGGGCTAAGTGTTAATTTATTTAAAATATCCGAAAAGGGATATTTGAGATTTAAAAGGGGGACTCTATTTTTCTAAAATAGAATTAGAATTAGAATTTTTAAGTAGATTTCAAAATAGGCTTGTTTAAATAAAATAAGGAAATTTATAAAATAGTGTTTATAAATAAAATGAATAAATTATCAAGAGATAATTTGAATATTTGAATTCAAAGGAATTTAAATATGGGATTTGAATTCAAAGGAATTTAAATAGAATTTGAATTCAAAGGTATTAAATTATAATTTGAATTCAAAGGAATTCAAAAGGTTTTGAATAAAGAAATTTAAAGAGAATTCAAATAGAAGTTTAAATGGAATTTGAATATATGAAATTCAAATATAGAATTCGAATAAGGAAAATTGAAATGGAATTTGAATATATGAAATTTCAAATGAGGAATTCCAATAGAAAATCCAAAGAGATTTAAATAAGGTATTTGAATTCAAGAGATTTAAATTAGGTATTTGAATTCAAGAGATTTAAATAAGGTATTTTAATTCAAGAGATTCAAATAGAATTTGAATTCAAGAGAATTAAATATGGAATTTTAACAATAGAATTTGGTTATATAAATTAAATTGGAATTTGGTTAACTCAATTGGAAATTGGTTAATTCAAATGGAATTTGGTTAAGGAAATTCAAATGGGATTTGGTTAAGGAAATTCAAATATAGAATTTGAATAAGAGAAATTAAAGTAGAATTTTAATAAGAAAATTGAAAAGTAATTTGAATATAGAAATTCAAGTAGAATTTGAATATAGAAATTCAAATGGAGTTTGAATATTTAAATTCAAGTAGAATTTAAATATAGAAATTCAAAAAGGGTTTTGAATATAGAAATTTAAAGTGGAATTTAAATAAAGAAAATTCAAATGGAACTTGAATAACTGGAATTTAAATTATAGACTTTGAATATAGAATTCAAATGGAATTTAAATTATAGACTTTGAATATAGAATTCAAATGGAATTTAAAATATAGACTTTGAATATAGAATTCAAATGGAATTTAAACTATGGAATTTGAATATAGAATTCTAATAGAAAAGGAAATGGAATTTTGAATAACAAATCAAGTGATCTGGCAATGATTGCCAAGTTATTTAAAGTGATCGACACTTGGAAAATCACCAGATTTGACAAGTGATCGGACGCAGTAAAATCAAGTGATTTGGCAATGATTACCAAGTTATTCAAGTGATCTGGCAAATCAAGTTATGAATCGAATTTGAACTTGAATAAGTAAACTGGACTTGAGAATTCGTAATCGGATTCGAATATGAAACTTAAATGGAAATTGGAATTTTAATTAGTTGTAAACAAGTACAAATATATTTGAACATGTTATGTTCAAATATAAAAGTGAAAGAGGCAAAGGATTTAATTAGCAACTAAATTAACGAATTGAGTTAAACGATCGGGTATAGTTGAATTAAATTGGATAGGTATAAATATAGAGGAGACAAGTTTGGAATAAAGTATAGAAGTGAAATAGATAGAGTGCTCGACAAAAAGGTATGTATTTAATTCATATATGAGATTTTATGCGCCGTATCGGCAAGCCGATTGGCTTTTTCTTTTTCTTTTGTATTGGTGAGGGCCATGGGAGGCTATTTGAAATATCCTGATGCTCCCGGTACAAAGGAGGTTATGGCAAATTTTTCCAGAAATTTATGGAGTTAGAATAATTTTTAAGAAGTTTGAACTAGAAATATATATATATCGATATATACATAGAAGTCAACAAGGAAACGAACTCAGAAATAGAATAGTATAATCAAAAAGGAAGACTAAGAATAAAATCTAGTAAGAATAGAAGGAGAAAGTGTATACGTGTTTAAAAGTGAACAAGTAGTTGTATGGTATTGATTATTCGAGTAAGTAGTCATATCTGTTTTGACGTTATAAATGTTATTCAATCGAGGTCTGAGAGGTAGTTATACCCCAACTTGATTGATTTCATTATTAACAAATAAATAGTAAGATTCCAGGCTCGAAGATCAATGTTGGATAAGAGTTAGTTGAATATAGTATTTGGGTTGTCGTAACGATGTTTTACACAACGTCCGTTTTAACCCAAATATGTGTAAACTTGGAAATAGAATAATAAATATTTCCTAAGTATAGAAATAAACGAGATTGGAAAAGAGATAAGTAATTGGAATATTTTCCAACTATAAATAGCATATATTTTCTAAAGTTTAGAAAATATAGGAAGGCGATATTCGGAAATGTTTTCCAAATAACGTAAAAGGCCAATATGGTTATTGAAAATATTTGGTTAACAAATATTGATAAAGAAATAGAGAAGTGATTTAATTAATGGAATATTAATTAAGGGCTCAGTGATTGTTTGATAATTGGATGAACACTTGTTTTCTTCGATAGTTAAATCATCGACTATCGAAACACTTGTTTTTATTCGATAGTTAAATCACAGACTATCGAAGTTTTGACCATCGTTGTCAATATGGAGAGACCGGTTGGATTATTATCCAAAGAACCACTCTGTATTGGCATAAGCGTTGCGAATAATATATGCCAAAGATAATTGAAGACGGAGTAAAGTGCAAGGGCTATTGTATATGTCTCAGATAACAGTGCCTAAGATGGATGTATTGAATAGTGCCTTCGGTTCATCCTATTCCTGGATGAATTGTATGGATGAATGTCTGATAGAGTATTTCCAGAAAGGTCACGTACATTGATTTCTTCAACCGTACCAAGAGTGGAAGCGGAGAAGGAAACTTCTTTAGCTAACACGTAATGTACTGTTGTGGAAGTCAATTACTGATTTTCGATGGATCTGACAATGTGGCATTCGAAGTGAATCTGATGTGATGATAAAGCGTAACCTCAAGCCTCATCAACCGGTAAATGACAGAAATCGGGCAGGCAGCATGGCTATCTAGGTCGCACCTATTAGGTGTATAATCCCCTGATCTAGAGTTTCATTTACTTCTAAAAATCTATTATTGATGTTGTCCCATTCGGGAAATGGTTGCTGATCCCAATCGTTGGTGATATACATTCGATACACTCAAGCGAAATGAGTGGTCGGTCATGTGTGGCTGAGTTGCAAGATGTTCTTGTTGAACTCGGTGTATTCTCCTCTAGAGATATACCAGCGGCAGGTGGTTCCATACCTTGTCATAGTTGGAAATCCATTATCCAATAAGTGTTTGCGGTTTTGATTGTATATTATATATGTGGAACGTGAGATGCAAACGTTCCACTAGATTGTTATTTACTTGATTTAGAAATTATTATAATATCAAAAGAGTTTGATATAAAGATTATCGTTCCTTTCAAAGGGATTTTGAAATTTAAATCAAGTGTTTGGATTCTCATAAGGGAAAAACCCATTCCGTGTTATACGGCGTGGTCTTATGAGATATCATTTAGTTTTCTGAAACTGTTTAAAACTGTTTACTCATACCAGTCCCATGACTGACCCGGAGTTTATTTTGTTTTGTTCTACCTAAACTCTTGGGTGCCTAAATTTGTAAGGGCGGTCAAGTAGTTCAGGATTTTACAGATCTATCTAAAGGAGCTTGGAGCAGGAGGCTTCAACGTTAGTTATATAGAGTTTTGTTCCGCTGTGTTGTAAGTGTTGTACTCTGATAAGTGCATGTTATACAGTTGAAATTTTGTATTTTTAAAGGTTTTGATATATTATATTTTGTTCACTGCGATGTGAGATTCTGTGTTGTTGTTTCTGTTCTTCTTCTATCTTTTTCTTCTAAAAAAAATGTTTCGTATTTTCGTGATATTTGGGTTGGACGTATGATATATATAGTCAACTCTGATATTATGGATTTGCGGGTCATTACAAGATTGCATCAAATTGAGAGATGTCAAGATTGATTATCGCTGTCCGGATTTGAGATTAGTCGATTTCAAGCTACTTTGAAGAGTTGACGAGTGATAAGCATCTCTCACATGGATTCAATCGAGTATATAAGTTGTTTGATCTTATGTTCATCATTTCAAGTTATTTTCATATTGATCTAATTGATGTAAGTATGATTTCAATTCAAAGAAAACCATAGGATCTAATCTAAAAACTTATAAATGGAAATTTCATATGTTTTTTATGTACTCGTATTGAATTGATAATTGTTTGATTCTGTTGTTGAATCATTGTTTGTAAATGTTGAAATCGAAGTTTTTTTTGAGTATGTAATCAAGTCGAGTTCAATTATGGGATTAGTTGAAGTTGTGTATGCGCGAGTGTGGACGGATCAGAGAGAAACATGGTCGAATTTCAGGATGGATTGGAGTGGAAAAACGTGGATAAAGTTGACGGATCAAGCGCAAAAACATGGTTTAGGTAGATTGATAGCGTTTGGCAAAATGCCGTGGAAAGTTCCTGGATTGGCCACAATCTAGGCATGGATCGCGCACATTAAAAAGATGGATCGGCCCAACATTTAGTTGACCGATTGGGGGAAGATTTGGAGGCTTGGCAAAGTGATGGATCGCAATCGATCCATCAGACAATGTTTAGCACAACGTTGTAGAAGGTCGATGGATTGGTCACTTTCTAACGCATGGATCGGGCACTAAAATACGGTGACACACACATGGTTTTGGTGGATTGGCCCAGGTCATCGCTGATGGATCGCAACTGATCCAAGGTGGATCATTAATGAGAAGCCACAACGGTTTAGAAAACCCGTGAAAAGGGTTCAAAAACGCTGGGGTATAAAAATGGAGGCGATGGGTCTTGAATGATCCAGGGGATATGATAAAATTTTTGAAATGCTGTAAAAGGCTGAATGAAGCGCTGTTAAATGTGAATGCTTGAAGATGGACCGTGCCTACCTAGATTGAGCTGCAACATTTTGGAATCACTATGGAATGTTATTTACGACAAAGACCGAAACACTGTGGATTGAATATCAACCAAAGGAGGTAAGTTTTGGACCGACGATGATCGTGGCTTCTACATGAATTCAAGAAGGAATGTTCAAAGTGTTGTGAAGTATTCATTGATCGGTGAAATGCAACGAATATGCAGACGACTCAAGTGTGTTTTGAGCTCGTGAATAATTGCTTCTCAAGTTTGTTTTGAGCTTATGGATAGTCTCCAGTGATGATGACTTTAGTTATGAAGGCCAAGAGATTATCGTTGTTGTAGGTTCTAGTGGACTCAAAGTAGGGGTATAATAGGGACGCCTAAAAGACCGATTGTATGGCTGAGTACCCTAGGCAGTCATGATGGGCCTAGAGATACGAGTCACAATGGCGTATGGAATTTTTGCTAGCATCGGGTTTACCATTGGCCCTTGATGGACGTCATGATGTTGAGCCGATCATATGATTAACGATGGTTTCAAGGCAAGTTTGGCAGTGATAGCCATAGTCCTGGATGTTGATTGCTTTGCTTGCATCGTCTTACGTAGATTGTTCGACTCGGAGGAGACATCTCTTGGGTGCTTGTCTGATGTTGATTTAGGCCTTCGTGGCTTATGCATAGGGGATGTTGATATCGATTAGAATGGTCTATGTTGGATAACTAGTTGCTATATCTGTTTGCTTATATCTGGTTGTTTGTAAAGGCTATCACTGTCGGATGTGGTGAAAATAGGTTGAGTCCTTCTCTGATGTGTTGGTAGATTAGTTGGTTAATCTGCCTATTCTCATTTATTTTATTGTTGATGTTAGATAGCTGCTTTATCGCTCATTAGGACTATTGTCCGACTCATGGTTTTATGTTTCCTCTTATTACCTTGGGTTGTCCATCCATGTTGGATGGGAAGACTGAGTAGTAGGTGAAAAGTAGTTGATCTTGATGAGGACGATGCTGCTAAGTTGACGATGAACTGGAGGCTTACATATTAGTTTCCTATTACCTACTATTTGTTGATTTTGTACTGCTATGTTGATGTATTCTCCAAGTGACTTATAGTGAGGGACTTTGTACAAACTCTTACAGTGTTGTCCAATGTTGTATGGGTTTTTCATGGTGATATGAAAAGTTTAAGATTCTGCTCAATTCTGCTTCACTATTATTGTGCATTGTGTATTTTCTATTATATTTTATCCTTGTGATATAAGTTATACGACAAGATCCGCTTGTTTTATCCTACCCTGATGATCGTCCATAGCTGCCCGACACGTCTTTCAACGCATATTTCCCTGGTTAAGCGCAGGAGTTATGGGCAGTCATCACATAGGTCATAAAAGGACCTTTTCTAATCCTTCTTTTATAGTTCAAGTATGTGGAAATGTAGACGGTATTATTGAGAATATACGGAAAATATATATATATATAAATTGTACATAATTACATAGAAAAAGCACGTCACTGATAGTGATTAGCACTTAAACGCAATTAGTCTATCCTCATGATGGTGATTCAGATTCTATGACGTTCTTACAATGCGCACACTCATGTACATGCACACATATTTAGTTGTACACTTTCGAATTATCTATGTACTCTGTACTCATAAAAATTGCAAAGAGATTGGTATGTAATTAAGTATAGTGAACTATAAATCAGTTTATATTAGATAGGAATATTCGTAACAAATTCGAACAATTTCCAAGTAAGATATATCAATATATAATAATAATATCACGGTACATTTATGATTTATATAAAATTACAATCCTTAAAAAATTCCTTTTCTTTATTTATGTTTATAATTATTTTTAGTATCTCAGTCCATATCGAGTACCTCTTATGCAACATACCCATGCTACGATTGGTGGATAACCTTTTAATTTCTGACAAACTTAAGGGTAGCTATGAAGATAGAAGACAATTTTCCCAGTAATTAAATAAATCTGTGAGGACAAATGGAAACAAAATAATTATGTATCTCTATTCAAGATAGGAAAATTCAAAGCGCTATGGTTTTACTGCTAAAATAAGAATAAGGGTGTTTCATAATAAAAATAAAATATAGTTGCAAAGTTTGATACGATGCTACTTATCTCCTAATCCCTGAATTTCCACTCTTGTGTTCATAATACATAATTTCATGCAATCATGTAACAACCCGCATTTTACATATCAGAGATCATAAAATATTTTTATTCTATTCCCTGAGGGTTGGATCATTCTCATATTTTAAAATATTGGTATGGGGATGTGAGACATGTCCATAATTTTTACCAATTTTATTTGTGACCATTTGCCCCTATCAATTTTGTACAAGACATAACTTTTGACTAGGATCGAATTAGGTGCTGGGATCGATTTCATTGAAAAGGAAATGATGTTTCCAATTTCGTAAAGTGGTCACATTAAAGATTTGTTTCAACGGTTTGGGAGAAATCACTATTTTAGTGTTACCCAGGCTAATTGGTAATTAATGGGCTGATTTGTGGGCCCCACTGAGGCTTGGGCTATTGGCTATAAATAGGGGGTAGAGGCATGGAGAATAGTTTAATTTCTTCATTTCTCTCATTTGGTTGAGCTCGTGCTCCTCTTTGCCCAATCAAATACATCTTTCCTCCATTGAAATTCTAGATCTACGCAAGAAGATTGAAGATCTACAACAAGCAAAGCTAGATCTACATCGAACGAAGGAAGATCACATCAAATAGAGAGGTTTGAAGATTTATCATCGCTATCTGGATTTGAAATTAGTAGATTTCAAGTTATTTTGAAGAATTGGTGAGTGATAAGCATCTCTCACACGGATTCAATCGAGTATATGGGTCGTTTGATCTTATTTTCATCATTTCAAGTTGTTTTCACCTAGATCTACATCATGGTAAGTATATTTTCATTTGAATCACCATGGGATCTAATCTAGCAACTTGAGTCGGTAAATCAATTTGTTAATTCATGTGCTTATGCAAGTTTAGATCCTGTTATTAATTTATTCATTGTTTTATCATGATTTGATGAATTCATACGACTATATGATGATTTATTGTTGTGCTAACGTATGTTGATGATTGCTATTGATTGTTGAATGGAAATTGGTCGATTTTGGATTGGATTTGCATGCATTCGAGTATTCACAAAGTCGGGTCGTTCTGTCTTGTTGCGCAAGAAAAGAAAGTTCAGGTCGTTATGGTAATGGGTCGTGAGGAGTTGGGTCGGATGGCTCAGGTCATTGATGATGTGTCCGGCATGGGTCCTGTGACTTATTACTCAAGAAATAGATGGTTCGTTTTTGGTTGGCTCGTTCCATGAAGCTCGGGTCATTTTGGTGTAGGTCAGCTCGCATAATAGCTGATAGCTTGCTTCAGGAAGCCGGGTCGTTGAGCATCCATTAGGTCAGGTCGTTGGCTTCGAGTCGTCCATAGTTGGGTTATGGAGATCAGGTCGTGGATAGCTTGGTAGTTCAAGTTTGAGCCTGGTCATTCGAGCTTGTTCGGGTCGTATGTGATGGGTCGGCCAAGCTCAGGTCATTGGTTCTGTTGGAGTTGGGTCGTCCGAAGGAAGTCAGGTCATTAATGACCTAGTGAGGTCGGGTCGTTGGGTTGGTGGAGCGAACCGATGGGCCAGGTCGTTGGGCTTATAGTACGACCTAAGCACGGATTGGTCACGACCCGAGACATGAATCAGTGGATCTGAAGTGAACCTAAACAATGTTCTTTTGGTTCGGCATTGGACGTGTCTTTGATGTGAGTTTAAGGTGGAATGTTGAAGTGTTGTGAAGTGTTCGTTAATCGATGAAATGCAATGTATATGAAGATAACTCAATGATGTTGAGTTTGTGATAATGGTTGCTTGAGAAGGCGCTTGAGCTACGGATAGTCGCTGGTGATGACGACAAGAGTTATGGAGGCCGAGGAATTATTATTGTCGTAGGTTCTAGCGGACTCAAAGCAATGGTATAATTGGGACACCTAAAAGACTAGATGATTAGTCGAGTACCATAGGTAGTCATGATGGGCCTAGAGATACGAGTCATGATGGCGTATGGAGTTTTTTCTAGAACCAAGCTTTTCCATTAGCCCTTGATGGATAACATGATGTTGATCCGATCATACGATCAATGATGGTTTCAAAGCAGGATTGGCGTTGATAGCCAGAGTCATGGATGATGATTGTTTTGCTTGTATCATCTTGTGTGGATCATTCGATGTCGAAGGATATGTTTCTCGAGTACTTATCTGATGTTGGTTTAGGCCTTCGGGGCATGTGCTTGGGTGATGTCAATATCGATTAGGATGATCTACACTTGATAACTGATTGCTATAAATGTACTATTTGTTTCTATCTGATTGTTGTAAAGGCTACCATTGTCGGATGTAGAGAAGACAGGTTTGGGCTCTTCTCAGTTGATATTGGTAGATTAGTGGATTAATCTTCCTATTCTCATATACGTTAATGATGATGTTAGATAGCTGTCTTATCGCATTAACACTATTGTCTAACTCAAGGTTTTATGTCTCCCTCTTATTACCTTGGACTGTTCATCCAGTTGTGTATGGGCAGACTGAGTACCAGGTGACAGGTCGTAGACCTTGATGATGATGATGCTGTTGAGCGACGACGAGCAGGAGGCTGGTGTATTATTTCCTACTACCTACTATTGTTGTTTTTCCGTGGCTATGTTGATGTATTCTCTGAGTGACTTGTAGTGAGGCACCTTGTACAGACTCTTATATTGTTATCCAATGTTGTATGGATATTTCATGGTGATATGAAAACATTTAAGATTCTTCCCAATTCTGCTTCGTTGTTATTGCCTATTGTATATGTTTTATTATATTTTATCATTACGCTGTGAGTTATACGACATGTTCTGCTTCTGTTATCCTAATCTGATGATCGCCCATAGCCACCTAGCACGTCTTTCAGTGCATCATTTCCCTTGTTAAGTGCAGGAGTTGTGTGCGGTCGTCACATTTGGTATCAGAGCTTTAGTTATCGATTTTAGGCAAATTTCAAAGATGTAATCACATATGAGAGACATATTTGTGGATTTCTGATGGATGTATACTATACATTAGTGTATAGTGTAATAAAATTTGAACATCATTTGCAGTTTTTCTCATACATGGACTAATCATTTTATATTACAGATTTAGAATGAGTCGTCGACAATCGAGGCACACTGCTAGCAAGGAGAATGTTCTATAAGGGTTGATGACGGTATACCAGATAACCCAGCCATGTTCGAGGCCAGGATGGCAGCGATCCTGAGAAGGGTGCCCGCTCAAGAGACAATTCTGGTAGATGTAGGAGTTCATGTGTGTAACAACCCGCATATTTAACGATAATATATTCAAATATTCTATTTAAAAACAACGTCGTTAATCGTTAATCGATGTGTGTCCGAAAAGTCACATTTTGCATACAGATGAATTTGGAATCGAAACTACTTCATTGAGTTCAAAATGTCGTTTACGTGTTCGAAAACTATAAGCTTTGATATGTTCCGATTTTCGAAAATCTGGGACCTTGGGCTTGGGTTTGAGTTAGCCAACCTAGCCACCTTAAAACAACCCTAATAGCTCCCTCCTCTTCATTTATTCTACCATTCATCAAAGAAATAGAAACTGGGGAGAGGGAAATTAAAATTCCCTAAGCCCTAGCTTGATTTAGGAATCCAATTCAAGTTGAATTCATGTGAAAATTTGAAGAGAGGAAAGGTAATCTCACTCTCTGTCTTCTCTAACTCATCTCCACTTGAAATTCTCATGATTTCCTAAACCCAACTCTTAGGAATTTTGTTGATATGCTCTTAGATTGGAGATTCATGAGTATTGATTAAAGAGAAGGTGATCTTGCCTTGTCTACAAGCCTCTCATTCATTTTCAAGCTCAAAGATCCTTTACTTGCCCATGATGGAGCCAAAGGTGAGTTCTTTTTGAACACACATCTATGCCTCAAGCTTTAGGATTGTATAGTGTGCCTATGGCACAGTTGTATTGTGTTTATGTTGCGTGATTTGGATTGATTTGGTGTACATTCCATTTCATAGTTTGAATTTGATTATATAGGAATTCCAATATAAATCTTTAAGTAGGTTTGATTGGTATGACATTGGTGTTTCAGCGAATCAATTAGGCCTCATTTTCACTTTGATAAAGTTATTAGCCTCCACCGATCGTCTGAAACCCATCGACTTAGCCATAAGGCCAAGCCTTTATTTCACAACAGGTTATTGTCCAGTCGGCTGGCCAAAATTTACCGGCCGATTGGTTCAATTAAATTCACTGTCCATGGGAAAAATGACCAGTCGACTGGTCAATAATCCACCAGTCGACTGGTCCTGCTGTTTTTCTGCAGTAGACCAATGGAAACCACAATATACTATTTAGGGCCATTTGAGCTCATTCTCGGTTGAGTTTAGGCCCATTTCGACCTTTTTTGTGACTTTTCAGTTTCCCTGCAACAAAGATTTCTATAGCTCGATTTTTAAGGATTTTCGATTGATTCATGGTGAACGAATTTATAATCGATAGTCATGAGATTTAATTTACGTTAATAAAACGTGAATTCTTTGTTCGATTGGCATTTCAATCTCTACTCCACCAGATTTGCCACTTTCAAAACTATATAAAAGGGTTTCTAAATTATTAGTAGATACCAAACCATTTACTAAATGGTTTTTTATTCTATTTCATTATTTGAGGTTATTTTCCAAATTGTTTTACTATCTACTAGTATATGATTTCTTAAACCTTTTTCTTATTCGTATGAGAAATATAATTAAACTCCGTAAAAAAAACAAAGACTATGACCCCTTGTGTTTGCTTTGACAGTTAATTCTTGGACTCGTCCGATTGAACACCATGGCAATGATCGTCTCGTATTTCTAGTGGAATATACAACTTGTTCGTAAATATTCGAGTAGAGCAAGTGGTGATGGGACATGAGTTTAACTCTTATATTTACTAGCTTGGCATAGTTACACTATGTTTGATCTTCAGATCAATCTGACCTTCAGATCACTTTGATGATCTTTTGATCATCTTGAGGAACTTCGGTTCCATCTTATCATAGGAACTTCGGTTCTGGTAGATCTTCAGTTCATTCCCGCCTTCGGGTCGTCATGATGTTCTTCGGATCATCTTAAGGAACTTCGGTTCATTTGATTACATCGATGATCTCCGGATCATCCCGAGGAGCTTCGGCTCATGCGATCTTCGAATTCGCGATGATCTTTAGATCATCTTGAGGAGCTTCGGCTCATGCGATCTTCGGATTCGCGATGATCTTCGGATCATCCTGAGGAACTTCGGTTCATTCAGTTATGTCGATGGTCTTTGGACCATTTCGTATCGGCGAGATACGCGATATAATATTTCGTATTTTCATGTAGACTTGATGGGAGACATCACTTCTCATGAATATCCCCGTGTTTCTATCACATTTCCTATTTTCATGTAGACTTGATGGGAGACATCATTTCTCATGAATATTCACTTGTTGTTCCCCTTCTTTGGGATATTATAGATTTCTAATTTATTGATTTCTTGAATCCTAGTTTTATTGACATAAGTGTTGTCAATCTTGTATTGATATTAATTTATCAATCTTAGTTCTTTGTTATTGAGATATCCTTATATAGTGCCAAGATTTCTTTGGAATATTTTGTGGATATATCAAGTCTTCACATTTTACATGTGAACATTGTAGTTATTTTATATATGTCATTTTCTGTTAATATTTCTTATTTTTATCTCAATTTATTATGGTGAGTACAACTAGACTGATCTGTTTATTGTTTATTTCTTATAAACAATGCTCGGGTCAGTCCGAGGTATTACAGGTACATCTCATGGCTTCTAGTGGGGGACCATTCTTGGCTTTTTGCTATCTACATTCCATTTTAGTTCTTGATTATACATGTATCTTAGATTTCATGTATAAATATTAATTTGGCTAGAGCTTGTGCCTATTCTTTTATTATATAGTGGGTCGACTATGACCACTATCTTTGTATTTATATTCATGTGTTATTATTTATATCTACTTCCGCCTTTGTGATGTGAATTTCTGTGTCTGACTCTGATTTTATTGTTATGTATTTTATATTGCTTACAAAATTATATATAGCCACTGTGTAGTAGATTTGGACTTGAGTTAAATGTGTTGGATTTCCTCATGAGATTTAAAAATTTATACCACATTAACCGACATATTTAACACTCATTCAAAGCTAATATATAGATAGTCACTCCTCAACAGCCTTATTCTTTGGGTTAGTTGACACTATTGCTTGCAATGGCCTTGGCTAACGCGAGTATAGAGGTGGGGCATTACAAAGTGCAAGTGCCTAGGGTTGTGGAATTCGCAAAGTTGTGAAGATACTTCACTATCCTAGAAGGGAAGCCATTTAAGGGATCAAAGCGATTATAGAGATTCAAGGGTGACTTGATACTTGCATTCAGATCTTTGGAGACTTGGGAATTGATGACGCAGTGTGGAACTCTGTCACCCTAGAGACTCCAGAAGATGAGATTTCATGGGAGGAATTCCATGTCAAGTATGAAACGAGTTTATTTCTACCATTCATCAGTCTATTCTATTTAAGAGGTTTATCGAGCTTAAGCAGAATGGCCGACCAGTGCTAGAGTATGTTTCTGATTTTGAAGCCTTGTCAAAGTATGCTCGCTCATATGTTGAGACTCCTTATCAGAAGAACGAGAAATTTGTCATGGGTTTTGATAAATACCTTAATAATCAGCTGGTTGATGCTTGAATTACTCTTATGAGAAGATCGTGCAAATACTCTAAGGCATGAGAGTTTGTTTCCCAAGGAAGAGACTGTTGCTGCAGCCAAAGAGGAACCGAAACCACAGCAAGGCGGTAATAAAAAAAAGAGGAACTAGCAATAATAGAAAGGTAAGGATAGCGAGAAGAAGCAGAAAGGCGAAGTGACTTGCTATAACTGCCAGCAGAAGGAACATTTTTCCAAGGATTGCAAGAATCCTAAAGATGAAAGGAAGTGTCACAACTGTGGCAAGCCTGGGCATCTCAAGAAGGACTGTCCAGAACCAGCTAATGGAAAATGGAAGCTGTGCCATCGTCTTCAAGGGATCCTACGACAGAGGAGAAAGGGAAGAGTGTTGTCGTTCAAGGTATTCTTTCTGTTAGAGATGTTTTAGTTTGTGTGTTGTTTGATACTGGAGCATCGCATTCATTCATTTGTAATGAGCTTGTTTGCCATTTGGGTTTGGACCCCATGATTTGTGATAGACCTTTTGTCGTGACTAATCCGGTTGGGGGTTCATCCAGTTTGTGTATGATTTGTCATGGTCTAGTGTTGTCGAGTCATGGTTTCTCCTTTGTGTGTGATTGCTTTGTTTTGAACTTCGCTCGGTTTGGGATTATTTTGGGAATGGACTGGCTCGTAAGGTATGCCACAAAACTGGATTGCAAGAAGCTAGAGGTGACAGTCGGGAATGTGGAAGGGTGAATGGTTGTGATTCGGTGTAAGCCCAAAGATGGTCTCTTTGTATTTTCTTGTGATTCCACAGGAAGACTTGGTATCGGTGTCGATCACAAGTGAGTTTAAAGATATCTTTGACAAGGTCGAAGGGTTGCTGCCGCATCGTGAGATTGAGTTCGGGATCAATTTGGCCGAGGGTGCTAGACCTATCGTCGTACGTCTTAGGCGGATGTCACTTAAGGAACAACGAGAGTTAGAAGTGCAGGTATGTGACCTTTTGGAAAAATGGTTTATTCAGAGAAGTGTATCCGAATGGGGTGCACCAGTTGTGTTTGCAACCAAGGTCGATGGATCTTTGAGATTGTGTGTGGACTATCGTGAGATGAATAAGATGATCAAGAAGAACAAGTATCTATTGCCAAGGATAAGCGACTTATTCAATCAGCTTCACGAGGCCAGGTTGTTTTCTCAGATGGATTTGGCAACGGGATTCCACCTGTTGAGAGTGGAAAAGGATAGTGTGCCAAAGACTATTTTTAGGACACAATCCAGTTTCTTCGAATGGTTGGTGATGTCATTTGGGTTAGCCAATGCGCCAGCGTACTTCGTGGATCTTATGAATAGGGTATTCAGAGATCAGTTGAACAAGTTCCTGTTTGTGTTCGTGGACGATATTCTGGTTTACTTCCAGAATGAGGAAGAGCATAAGATGCACTTGCGAGTTGTTTTAGAAATCTTGCGAAAGCATTAGCTGAGAGCTAAGTTTTTGAAGTGTCACTTCTGGAAGAGCGAAGTGAGGTTCTTAGGCCATGTTGTTTCTGGAAATGGGATTGAGGTTGACCCCACTAAGGTGGAAGCAATCCAGGACTTGAATAGACTAAAGAATGCAACGGATATTAGGTTTCCTTGGGTTGGTGGGATATTATCAATGGTTTATCAAGGATTTCTCCAAAATAGCTACACCATTAACGGGATTGACAAGAAAGAATCCAGTGTTCACATGGGATGCGAAGTGTGAGCAAGCTTTTGGAATCATGAAAGAGAGACTGATGAGCGCATATATTTGACGGTTCCTTGTGTGAACGAAAAGATGGTGGTATACACTGAGGCATGTGGTACTGGGTTTAAAGCAATGCTCATGCGAAAGGAAAAAGTTGTGGCCTACGCTAATCGACAGCTGAAACCGCATGAAAGGAATTATTCGACTCATGATTTGGAGTTGGTAGCAATCGTGTTTGCTTTGAAGATGTGGAGACACTACCTTTTGGGAGTTTGATTCGAGTTGTTTACGGATCACAAGCCATTAAAGTATATTTTGTCCTACAAGGGTTTGAATCTTCGGCAACAACGGTGCCTCGAGTTTCTGACATCATATGATTTTGGCATAGCCTATACTCTTGGTAAAGGTAACGCAGTGGCAGATGCGTTGAGTCGAAGACACACAAGTTTGAGAGCAATGTTTTCGGAATGGAAACACCTCGAGTACTTAGCAGGATTTGATTTCATACCACGGTGTGAGTTGGAGCCTGAAATGCTGGCAAGCTTATCGATAAGACCTGCCCTCATCGAAAGGAGTGGCGAGAGACAAAAGCATGATGCAAAGCTTGTCGAGATTATCTAGAAGCTGGAATCAGAATGTAACAACCCGTATTTTGATAACGTGTTATAACCATAAATCTAGGAAGAATTAAATTTTAAAATAAGAACCAAGGGAAACGGGTTGCGCCATTGCGTTTGTCTCGGAATTCTACATGAAATCGAGTCCGAGTTTTCGAAAATTGGAGTCCGTATGACCAAGTTATGGCTCCCCAAAGTTTCAGAAATTTTCAGAGTTCAAAACAGTTCGAATTCGAGTTCAAATTCGAATTTCAAAACCCAGACAGACTGGGCGGGAAATTTCCCGCTCAGCACCCCAGGTCGACTGGGGAGTCGACTAGGCAGCCGACACCTCCAGGACCAAGTCGACTGCGTAGTCGACTTGGGTGTCGACCTGGTCCCCGAACCTGGTTTGGGCCTGGTTGCTCCTCCTTGACCCTGTTGGCTTGTTTGAGGGTCTGTGACGATTTTTGGCGGTTCAGATCGATTCTAGGGTTTATCCTATGGCCTAAACTAGTTGTTGCAACTATAAAAACACCCTAAGACCAAGGCTAATCCACAACAAATCTTTCTAACACCATTATGCTGCTAAGTCTCCTCTTGAACCATGGCCGCCGCCTCCAACTTGAAGCTTAAACATTCGAACTAGATCCAAATCGAAGGCTAACGTTTCTACAACAATTCAAGGGAATAGATCAACATCTCAACAACGATCCTACGACAATTTATGTTCTTAGTTCTCAAAAACCACGATCTGTAAGCCCCAGTTAATCTTAGATCTAAACTCTAAACTTAATATGGACATGTGTAAATTGAAGTTGAACATAAACATGATAACTACTTGAGACCTACTCTTGTATATCTTTGATCTATGACTATTCCTTTTTGATCTATTATTTTAGATCTACTCTTGTTCACCCTAGATCTATTCACCTTGAACCTAGTACCGTTCATATTGGACCTTGATTTGTGGAATACTGATAAGAACTTGATTTAGGGGCCTGTTCATGTCATAACCTAAACCCTATCATTATTTTAACATGCATGTGATGTTGTGATGTTGAAACTTTTGCTAGTCACAAGTTTAGGATTATCATCTTATGTCATTTATTGCTATGTTTATCACCTTATTTCATATGCCAGTGATGTTATGATCATATCTCAAGTTACACCATGCTTGCCTGAAATCACCTTTGCCACTTTATACCCATCCTTGTTATGTTATTCCCTAGTTACATCTATTGCCTTGATTCGAATTCACGAGCGTTGGGGATGCGATTTGGGTAGTTTAGGAAAACCTGAATTTAGTATGAACTTGAAAACATGAATATCGTTATAACTTGAGCTTGGATAGGAACATGAACTTGACATGAAATCATACTTGAAAATATGAATTTGGGACATGACACTTAGATAACTTGAACGTGGCCAACTCGAGGTTGGGTTGAGTTTGCAGTATAAATCTGCCCGGAACCGCCCGGCGAATCCAGTAACTGCAAACAATAGGACCCAATGTGAGTAGTTGGTCATATCGCACTCGAAACCCGAGGTTAGACTAGGTTATGGTGTAAAACTGCCCGGACCCGCCCGACACATCCAGTAACCATAACCAAGTCTAATGTGAGAGGTTAGGGGTGCATTAAGTAAATTAATGCCACTGGATAGGGTTAAGTCATGGACCACTTGAATATACTTAACCAATTTGACACGTTGATTTGATAGGGTTAAGTCACGAACCGCTTGAACACACTTAACCAACCTGACACATGATTCGTAGGACTAAGTCTTGAACTAGAACGACACACTTAGTCAATTTGACATGACATGTAGATGGGGTTAAGTCTCGATTTTAAATGACAGCTTAACCTGCTGAACGAAACCCTAGTTACGTGGTCCTTTTCAGCAGTAATCCACTAGATGTATCACGGTACCCTGAGACTAGGCAGGGTGGGGCACGATTGCAGGGCTGATTGTAAGCGACCAGAACGACGGCTGGGTTGGTGCGCCACTGTAGGTTCAGGCGGACTAGGGTCGTGCACTTAGTTCGAAGTTGAAAAAGCAGGCATTAGGCATCAGTAGGATGATCTGTGCAATCTTGATTCGTGTCGGTGGTTGGCACCCTAGGGCTTGATACACCCTATGGTGGACCTAGCACAGGTGACTACATTCGTGATAAGGCCATATGACACAGACACACGACGAGCTAGACTTGTAGGGAGCCGATCGATTAGATCATACCGTTGGACCCCGAATTGTGTCACTTCACGATATTGGTCCAAGGGATTATTTCTTGATTTATAGTTGACACGGGATTAGTATACCAATATAGTTGGTATGGCGAACCTTGAATACGCAATGTTAGACTTGAGTTATCTTGTTAGCTTAGTTATCATGTCAGACTTATCATCATTCCTATGTTTAATTCCAGTTTATTCATGTCTTGTTAACTTTACTAGTTTCTATGCTAATAGTCACTAGGGTTTACCAGTCTTTTTGACTGACCCGTTTTCTTTCGCCTCTTTGTCTTTCGTCCCCCCCCCCCCCCCCCAGGTTCTCAGGGAGAAAACTCTAGCTCTTAGCTTGGACTTTGCTTGCTTTCTGACAGCTCATGTAAGGTTTGGTCTTGAGCTATGCTATGGCTGCACTCATGCACTTTTTGGGGAATAATATTTTACTTATGTTGTTTTAAGTACTTTGCTTCTTTAGAACTTGATGTAATGAAATAATGACTTGGCATTTTGATGTAAGAGGTTTTGACTCTATTTTTCAGTAATGAGATTTGGTTTTAAAGTTTATATCCGCTGCTTTATATACTCTATTTTATCTATGTTTTGTCTTGTGTTATCTCTGTGTCTGTTTACTAGATAATACCCCTCCAAAACTAGGGCATTCCCTTTGTGAGTGACCCTAGCGGAGGTGGGGTGTTACATTTGGTATCAGAGCAGAAGGTTACCAGACTGGGCAAAAGTTTTAAAAACCTTCTGAAACTATTTTCAAAACCGTTTATAAAGAAGCATTTTTCAAGAAAAGTTTTATTTTTAAGAAAAGGCTATTCCCCAAAAGCCATTAGCACTTTCCTTTGTTTCCTCGTTTGAATCTTTTTCCTTTTCGTTTTTCAGCATGTCTGATCTTAACCTTCCTGAGGGAGTACCCATACCTGGCTGGTTCCGAAGATACTTGGAAGCTAGGGCCAACGGCGCGGGCCCGACAGATATCCCTCCTTCTCCTCCCCCTGTGGCCACAGTTCCTCCTCCTCCTCCTCCGGGTACCGCCTTCGCCAAAATATGCAAGGACTTTATAGGAATGCGCGGCAAGAACTTCGTTGGAACTGAAACCTTCGTTGAGGTGCGAAACTGGCTAAAAGAGACTGAAGACTTGTTTGTTATTTTCGATATGGAGGATCATAGGAAAGTTTAGTTGGCAGCATGGTTGTTGAAAGAGGAAGCTGCATTTTGGTGGGAAGTCACCAACGCTACCAGGCCAATTGAGACTTGGGCAGACTTTAGAGAGAGGTTTGGGCTTAAGTTTTTATCATCCGCAGAAGCGAGCCTTCAGATGGAGAGGTTCCTGGAACTCAAGCAAGGGGACATGTTAGTTAGGGAATACGTGAATAAGTTTAATCAGCTTGCTCGGTTTGGTTTGGACTTAGTCAATACGGCTGAGAAGAAGGCTCTATGCTTTGCTCGAGGATTGAGCGAGCCACTCCACACTATGGCCATGACTCATGTACACATGGGGGCGACCTTGGAAAGCTTGATGAATATGGCCCTACTTTATGAAGAAGACGAGAATGGCAAGAAGAAGGTTAAGGCGAATGAGTCTCAAAACAAGAAGGTAGACTCCGAGAAAGGAGGAAAGAACAGCAACAACAAGAATGACAAGTCACGTGAGAAAAGAAAATGCAACTTCTGTGGTATTGAAGGGCATATAGTCCAGGACTGTAGGAAGAAGAAGATGAAGATATGAGCATGTTTTCAATGCGGTGAAACTGGACACATCAGCAAGAACTGTCCTAAGAAGCAAGGGCAAGCCCCACAAGAAGGACCTTCTAGGGGTACATCTTTAACTTCTTTTCCTTAGATACTCTGTTTTATCTTGTATATCCTTTCGATCCTGTCTTGAGAACCTTAGGTAGAATCCTATGAATGTAAACATGTATTTGAAACATGTTATGCTTGATGTTTGCGAATGGTTGCAAGTGGTTGCAAGTGATTGCTCGTGGTTGCATAACACACATTAGGCACTAGATCGGCTCAGACACATTTTCATATTGCATATGCATGAGTGTTTATACTTATTTATGGATGAAATTGAATGTGTTATCATATGAATGTTGCATATGGATGAATGTTTGTGCACACATATAGTGCTTACGTGACTAGGATTTGTTTGCATACATGTTGGATCCATGACACTAAACATATTTTGCATTAGAAAGATCAATCAGGCCTGATCATTTTCATTAGATAAGGAACATATACACACACTTTTTGCATATGTTCATACAGCATTAGAAATCTCTTAAGGACAATGTTTGCTTGTGGATGATGTTTTGAGTAGATGGATGATGGATGGTAGGATACGTTCTTCCTAACTTAGAGATTTCGGGGGCGAAATCCTTTAAGGAGGGGAGAATGTATCAACCCGTATTTTGATAACGTGTTATAACCATAAATCTAGGCAGAATTAAATTTTAAAACAAGAACCAAGGGAAACGGGTTGCACCATTGCGTTTGTATCGGAATTCTGCATGAAATCGAGTCCGAGTTTTCGAAAACCGGAGTCCATATGACCAAGTTATGGCTCCCCAAAGTTTCAGAAATTTTCAGAGTTCAAAACAGTTCGAATTCGAGTTCAAATTCGAATTTCAAAACCCAGACAGACTGGGCGGGAAATTTCCCGCCCAGCACCCCAGGTCGACTGGAGAGTCGACTGGGCAGTCGACACCCCCAGGACCAGGTCGACTGCGTAGTCGACTTGGGTGTCGACCTGGTCCCCGAACCTGGTTTGGGCATGGTTGCTCCTGCTTGACCCTGTTGGCTTGTTTGAGGGCCTGTGACGATTTTTGGCGGCTCAGATCGATTCTAGGGTTTATCCTATGGCCTAAACTAGTTGTTGCAACTATTAAAACACCCTAAGACCTAGGCTAATCCACAACAAATCTTTCTAACACCATTATGCTGCTAAGTCTCCTCTTGAACCATGGCCGCCGCCTCCAACTTGAAGCTTAAACATTCAAACTAGATCCAAATCGAAGGCTAACGTTTCTACAACAATTCAAGGGAATAGATCAACATCTCAACAACGATCCTACGACAATTTCTGTTCTTAGTTCTCAAAAACCATGATCTGTAAGCCCCAGTTACTCTTAGATCTAAACTCTAAACTTAATATGGACATGTGTAAATTGAAGTTGAACATAATCATGATAACTACTTGAGACCTACTCTTGTATATCTTTGATCTATGACTATTCCTTTTTGATCTATTATTTTAGATCTACTCTTGTTCACCCTAGATCTATTCACCTTGAACCTAGTACCGTTCATATTGAACCTTGATTTGTGGAATACTGATAAGAACTTGATTTAGGGGCCTGTTCATGTCATAACCTAAACCCTATCATTATTTTAACATGCCTGTGATGTTGTGATGTTGAAACTTTTGCTAGTCACAAGTTTAGGATTATCATCTTATGTCATTTATTGCTATGTTTATCACCCTATTTCATATGCCAGTGATGTTATGATCATATCTCAAGTTATACCATGCTTGCCTTGAAATCACCTTTGCCACTTTATACCCATCCTTGTTATGTTATTCCCTAATTACATCTATTACCTTGATTCGAATTCACGAGCGTTGGGGATGCGATTTGGGTAGTTTAGGAAAACCTGAATTTTGTATGAACTTGAAAACATGAATATCATTATAACTTGAGCTTGGATAGGAACATGAACTTGACATGAAATTATACTTGAAAATATGAATTTGGGACATGACACTTAGATAACTTGAATGTGGCCAACTTGAGGTTGGGTTGAGTTTGCAGTATAAATCTGCCCGGAACCGCTCGGTGAATCCAGCAACTGCAAACAATAGGACCCAATGTGAGTAGTTGGTCATATCGCACTCGAAACCCGAGGTTAGACTAGGTTATGGTGTAAAACTGCCCGGACCCGCCCGACACATCCAGTAACCATAACCAAGTCTAATGTGAGAGGTTAGGGGTGCATTAAGTAAATTAATGCCACTGGATAGGGTTAAGTCATGGACCACTTGAATATACTTAACCAATTTGACACGTTGATTTGATAGGGTTAAGTCATGAACCGCTTGAACACACTTAACCAACCTGACACATGATTCGTAGGACTAAGTCTTGAGCTAGAACGACACACTTAGTCAATTTGACATGACACGTAGATGGGGTTAAGTCTCGATTTTAAATGACAACTTAACCTACTGAACGAAACCCTAGTTATGCGGTCCTTTTCAGCAGTAACCCACTAGATGTATCACGGTACCCTGGGACTAGGCAAGGTGGGGCACGATTGTTGGGCTGATTGTAAGCGACCAGAACGACGGCTAAGTTGGTGCGCCATTGTAGGTTCAGGCGGACTAGGGTCGTGCACTTAGTCCGAAGTTGAAAAAGCAGGGATTGGGCATCAGTCGGATTATCTGTGCATTCTTGATTCGTGTCGGTGGTTGGCACCCTAGGGCTTGATACACCCTATGGTGGACCTAGCATATGTGACTACATTCGTGATAAGGCCGTATGACACAGACACATGATGAGCTAGACTTGTAGGTAGCCGATCGATTAGATCATACCGTTGGACCCCGAATTGGGTCACTTCACGATATTGGGCCAAGGGATTATTTCTTGATTTATAGTTGACACGGGATTAGTATACCAGTATAGTTGGTATGGCGAACCTTGAATACGCAATGTTAGACTTGAGTTATCTTGTTAGCTTAGTTATCATGTCAGACTTATCATCATTCCTATGTTTAATTCCAGTTTATTCATGTCTTGTTAACTTTACTAGTTTCTATGCTGATAGTCACTAGGGCTTACCAGTCTTTTTGACTGACCCGTTTTCTTTCGCCTCTTTGTCTTTCATTCCCCCCCCCCCCCCGGTTCTCTGGGAGGAAACTCTAGCTCTTAGCTTGCTTTCTGACAGCTCATGTACGGTTTGGTCTTGAGCTATGCTATGGCTGCACTCATGCACTTTTTGGGGAATAATATTTTACTTATGTTGTTTTAAGTACTTTGCTTCTTTAGAACTTGATGTAATGAAATAATGACTTGGCATTTTGATGTAAGAGGTTTTGACTCTATTTTTCAGTAATGAGATTTGGTTTTAAAATTTATATCCGCTGCTTTATATACTCTATTTTATCTATGTTCTGTCTTGTGTTATCTCTGTGCCTGTTTACTAGATAATACCCCTCCAAAACTAGGGCATTCCCTTTGTGAGTGACCCTAGCGGAGGTGGGGTGTTACACAGAAAGTAAGGAATTCGAGGTCGATCGAGATGGTTGGCTTCGAAAGAAAGGGCGATTGGTTATTCCAGAAATCAGTGGATTGAGAGATGAGGTTTTGAGGGAATGCCATCACTCAAAGTTGACAATTGATCCTGGTGGTAATAAGATGTATCAGGACATGAAGCGATCTTACTACTGGGAAGGTATGAAGAGGGATGTTGGAAAGTTTATTTCCAAGTGCATGAATTGTCAGTTGGTGAAGGTTGAACAGAAGAAGCCGAGTGGATTGCTTCAACCACTAGAAGTTCCTACATAGAAGTGGGAGTAGGTATCGATGTACTTTATTGATGGACTACCTAGAACCAGGGGAGGAAACGAAGGGATTTTGGTCATAGTGGATCGCTTGACCAAGATTGCAAGGTTTATTCCTGTCAAATCGACTATGACAACATCAAAGTTGGTTGAGCTATGTATTAAATGGATAGTTCGATTCCATGGTATCCCGAAGAGCATAGTGAGTGATCAAGATCTATAATTCACAAGTGGATTTTGGAAGAGTTTGCAAGAGACTTTGGGAGCCGAGTTGTGTTTGAGTATGGCTTATCATCCCCAAACCCGATGGTCAAACCGAGAGGGTTAACCGAGTCTTGGAAGATCTTCTAAGGGCTTGTGTATTGGACATCGAAGGATCATGGGAAGACCATCTACATTTAGTTGAATTTGCATATAACAACAACTACCAATCGAGCATTGGGATGGCACCATACGAGGCATTGTATGGTAGACCGTGTAATTCTCCAGCTTGTTGGTTAGAAACTGGAGATAAATTGATACTTGGGCCTAAGAAGATTAGAGAAACGTCATATTGTATTGGGATCGTTCAATAACGAATGAAGGGAGCCCAAGATCGTCAGAAGCGTTACGTTGATAAGTGTTGAAAAGATTTGAAATTTGACGTTGGCGACACGCTTTTCATGAGGATTTCACCATTGAAGAATGTTATTCGGTTCGAAAGTAAAGGGAAGTTATCTCTAAGATTTGTTGGACCATTTCCGATAGCCGAGCGGATTGGAAAGCTCGTGTATAGATTGGATTTACCTGAGAAGATGTCGAGTGAGCACAATGTTTTCCATGTGTCATTTCTACGGAAGTGTGTGTAGGATTCGAATGTGGTGGTATCTCCAAAGCAGTACGAAGACCTAGAAGTCAAGACCGTAGCTATGAAACCTCGTAAGCCGCTTCGCGTTGTGGCGAATGACATGAAACAGTTTATGAGGAAGACGGTTAAGCTAGTCAAGGTGTAATGGAGTGAGGATGATGATAATTGAAGGTGGGAGACAGAAGAGAGTATGAAGATGATCCATCCAGAACTCTTCGTCGGTATGACTCATTAATGTCATGTTACCTTATACCATTGTAACTTGTATTATTTCGTTAGAGTTCCACTTGCTAGGTTAAGGCTATGGATGCATGGCTTGATGGACGTTAGTTTGGATGGTAAATTGGTTGCTTGTCGATGATAGGCATGTAGAATTGTTTTCGTTGCCTTAGTTTGCTTGGAATTTCAGAGATGAAATTCCTAAGGGGGGTGTTTATTCCGAAATTAGAATGAACACCAAAGGTGAAAAAATTTGCACTTCACCAATCAGTATGAAAGGAGGCTACAATCACAATAATAGTAAAAAGACACAAATTTTATAGTGGTTCGACATTAGGAAAGGTCTACATCCACTTTAATAGCAATTTCCATTATCAATTCAAAGGTTACAAGTTGAGGATCATGCAAGAGTACATTCATATTGCTCATTACACAATAGCTTCACTCAAATCTACACAAATTAGTGGAGAAATAGATGAATTCCACAATATGCAAGGAGAATGATGGCGAGTCTTCAATTGCTAAGATGCTAGATCACTTGTGATTGATAACATGATGAACTTCATGTTTGATTTTCACTTGATGGTGTTAGGAAAGATAGAAATCACTTAGGAATTTTTAGGAAATAATTGGGCAGCCCTTCGGGGTCATAAAATTCGGTCCCCTTCAATGAAGGAATGAGGGGGTATTTATAGGTGAGATTCAGGCCAGATGGCAGTTTTGTAATTATTCTGAACCCTCTTTAGGTCGTCGGGCGAGCTAAAAGGCCCTAAAACTAGTGTTTTGCGGTCTGAAAATATCGATTTCAGGGCGGAACGGGTTAAACAAGGCAGAGCGGTCTAAAGTCCTCTTATTGGATCACAGTGCGGGCTAAGGCAATGCAGAGTGAGCCAAAGCTTGGCGGAACGGGCTAAAGCTTTGTAAGCAACAGCGGAACGACCCAAGTTAACATGGAACGGGCCAAGATAGTGCGGCATAACTTAGGGTCTTCCTGAACTATGACAGAACGACCCAGCTTCAATAGAAAAGGACCGATCTAAGAAGTGCCAGCGAGCCAATGACCTTCTACGGGTTAAAGAACTAGATGGTTTAAACCATTTTAAAGCTCTGGATGCTCGGCAACCTAAAGAGCTTGGCGGGCTAAGAGCTTTTTTGGGTTAAGGAGTTGGACAGCCTAAAAACCTGAACGACCTGGAAAGACAGAACGACCTAAAGTTCTATGAAGCTCCAAAACGAGCCAAAGTGCAGTTAGGTCTAAAGCTTTACCACCTTCATAATACAGAGACTTGCGACCTACTATTGTGTTCTCAAAAACGACCTAAACATATTATTTTAGATCCATATTTTATGGATCAACATTTTCCCCTTGAAGTCTGTATTTATTGAAAATAATACAGGCTTCGACTTAGACAACTTTGACACGTATTAGGTCAGGATTTTTCAATTACAATGTTAGGTTACGCTAAGCCTTGTTAAACACTAGATCGTTGGGAGCTTTAGGTCGTTTGAACCTTTCAGTCGTTGTTTGGTCTGAGATTGTTGGTGGGCTTTGTACTTGAACTTACCCCGTTAAAGCTATGTCCTTTTATACCCTCACTCTAGGTCGCTATCTTCTATCTCCTTTTCTTCCAGCTTAAAGCTTGTTAATGGCGGGCTTTTGAAATCGACCCGAAATCCAACCGACGCCTTGAACATTGGTCAGATCCCTCTATCTTTTCCCAATTTTTATTCCGACAAACTGATCCATAGCTTAGTTGAAGGCGATTCAATTTTCCTCAAGGTCCATCTGCTTGAACACGAAAACATTCGGAAGACAACGCAGATAACTTTTCCCCCATAGTCAGGTTTGATTTCTCCTTTTCTTCCTCGATTTTTAGGACTTGTTTGATTCTGTTTTTGAACATCTCAGCTTATCTGAAATTGTATTTGACTAAATTCTTGTTAAAAATCGTGGAGTTGTGAATCAATGTAATTTGTTCATGTACTTGAATTGTTGATGAACGATGAGCATGCCGGGGTCTTTGTCTTTGTAATCTCAGTAGCTCGCATATGATTTTGTTTTGTAAACTCATACCATAGCTTGAAATTCCACAAATTTAATTCCATTGTGTTGAATGTTTTTTGGATGAATGCTTCAAGCATTGGGTCATTATTACGGGCTAACACTCAAGCCACTAAAGCAATCTAAGTGTTCAGTCCTTATCATGACCTAATGCTTTAAACAATCTAATAATTTGAAGCAGTTGCGGTAGCCTAGGATTCCAACCAATCATCCAGGTCGTAGAAGCTTTGATAAGTTCCAAGTCGCTGCCGTAAGCTTGAACCTTAGGTTGTTAAACAACTGGAGATTTTGGATCGTCACTTCGACCTTTACTCTCAGATCATGGAAAAGAGTTTGGAGCTTTTAGGTCATTATAACATTTGGAGAATTGGATCGTTATCATGAGTTCAAGCTTTAGGTCGTTGACATGTCATAAGGTTTTAGCTCATTTTTGCATTCCAGATTTCTTTGGTCGTGAATGTGACCTTAGACTTTGAGTTATTAGTGACTTAAGGCCTAAGTTCGTTAATCACGACCTTAGTCCCTTCGAATGCAAGTTTTGCGGTTTTAAGATATCAAGATGATTTTTAGGTCATTAGAACGGTCAAGACGGCCTAAATCACTTGAACTTTAGAATGTGACCCAAGCCTCTGAAATGTTGAACGACCTAAGCTCTTGAGTTACGAAACGACCTAAGGCCTTAATGCACTATAACGACCTAAATTCCCAGCGTTTGAATTTAGGCTTCTGGTCCTTGTATTCTTTAAAATTTTAATTCTTTAGGATATATGACATCTTTTCTGCTTCCTGTGATTCATTTATAGATAAGGTTGTTGTTTTTGTAGAATGTCCACTAGGTAGAAAACACGTGTTTATACTGAGGGGACATCGTCTGCCCAAGCCGATACTTCCATAGAATCTGCTATTCCTCAACCTTTCCCAGAACTGTTCCTCTAGCGAGTTTACTGATGGAAAAACACTCTACTTCATTGGACCAAGATCATTTTGAGCAATTATGTAGCCAATTCGGTATTCCTATTATAGATGCAATTTTGCCAGGCGAGGGCGTATTTTCCTATCAACCTCCAGCAGGGTATGTAACCGTAAATCGTTTTATGCTAGGAGGTGGCGGTGTTCCTCCTTTTAACCCTTTTATAAATACAATCCTGAACCATCTGGCCATCGCTGCTTTTCAACTTCATCTGAATGGTTATACCATCTTGTTAGGGTTGTATATCCTCTATATGAAAGTTAAAGGGCGCGAACCTACTTTCCAGGAGATTTATTATCTCTGCTCATTTAGGAAAAGAAAGGATAGCACATATATCATACATGTCGAGTGTGCCAGAAATCATAGGCTTATAACCAATTTACCAGAGAGTGTTTCAGGATACTTAACTCAATTTTTCTTTGTCCGCTATCCTGAGTTCTTTCGCGGGAACTGGACAAAAGGAGGTAAACACGTTCTACAAGTAGTTTTATCTCACTTTACATAGCTAATCGATCCTCATAACTTTTCTTTTTGACTTTAGTTGCCCCAGCCCCAATTAAAGATAACAGAGCATCTGCCCCACTCAAGGCTGTATTTGACACTTTGAAAGTTGTTGACGAGGCTTGGAAAAGTACGAGAATTTTAATTTCAGAAACAACTCTTCGCCAATATGAATTGCTCCATCCTTTGAGAAAATTTCCCTCTAAAGAAGAGCCTCCCAATCCTAAGGCTAATCCCACTGGCACGGACACAGTGCTTCAGGTGATGGTAGTGAGACTCAGGACCAAATTATTGATCAAGATCCAACTATTGATCCTGCTTTAAAAAAGTGTTCGGAGCTTGTTGGTGGTAGAATATTTCCATTGTTAATGACTTCGAATAAGGATGAGACCTTTAACCAACGTGAGGGCAAGGGTCTTATGACATCAACTGAACTGGTTGACAAAGAAAATGTTTCTTTGAATCCCGAGTCTGAGACGGAGTCTGAGCAGACTGAGAGAGACAACAGGGAGGACAACACCTTAGATTTTGCACATAAAACTGAAAGTGTTTGGGAAGGCTAAACCACACTAGAGACTGACTCTAATGCTGAGACGATGACTGAGGATCCTCTTATTGAGAATGCCACAGAGGAGGGCTCTGCAGGAACATTTGACAATTTAGGCGATCTCAATTCTGGTAAGTACCTTAGCTACGGCGATATTGTTTCCCAACCTCTTGATCCTCAAACCATAGATACCGGGATAAAGGATGCTGCCACTATTCAGCCATGAAAATATCTCATATCCTTAGGAATCTCCTTAGAACCAACTAAGAGAACTGGTTCATCAAATAGCAATGTCTTAGAAATGATGTCTAATATGTATATACATATAACTGCTTTTACTATCTGCCCCAGTACTTTACAATTCAAGTACTGAAAGTCTGCTTCAATCTTTTTCCAGGTTCAAATATGCAAGGGAAATGTTCGTCAAATTTTAGGTCAGATTTGAGGAGGAAAAGCAAAGCATTCAATCTAAAGCATCTATTACAATTTGATCCTCCACGACCATCGCATCACTCCAAACAACCCTACCTTCCACCTCCTCCAAAATCTTCTCATAAGCCTTCACACGTATCAAAGTCGGACTTAACTGATGAGCAAAGGCAGAAGATACGCGAGGAAGAAGATAAGGAAATGAGAAGGCAGGCTTGGCTTAGGGAAGATTCTCCTGATGATGAGGGTCGCGAGAAGAAGCGCAGGAAGGACGATCAAGGGAAAGATGGCATGCATAAACATTGACCGGACAAGCTCCCTATTAGACCTTGATCGGTACCATCTTCTGGTCCTCCTGGTCCACCTGTTAAGATTCATTCGATCATTCACAAGCCCCGCTATGAACCTGAACTAGAAATCTTCCCCTATTCTAAACGATTCCCAGGCTGGAATTTGAAAGGGTTGCTTTTCAATCATAGAATAAACCCATTCGATGCTGATGACATAGCTGACAAGGTAGATGCCGTAATAAGTAAAACACATACCCTGCTTGATACTGCTAAGAGTCAACTCGAAATGAAGCTGAAAAATGTCAAGAACAGTGCTAAGTAACCTGCGGGGATGGAAAAAATTCGGCGATGATCTCCAAAAGCACCACAATGTTAACCTTGCCAAGATTGCAGCTTTGGAGGATTATAAGGCCAAATGGGAGGAAGTCTTAGACTCTCGTGATGCTACCATCGCCTCACTTAATAAAAGAATTTTCAGAACTGGAAGGATTAGATACCGAGAATAAGAGACTCAGAGAAGAACTTGAAGCTGCTAAACAGAAAGAAAAGGAAGCTCTTACTGCCAAAAGTAATGCTGAAGCTACATTATCTGTGGAAAAGGATTTCTCCACACAATATCGAAATGAGGCCACTCAACTTAGAGAAACTATTGGTTCCTTGAGAGCCTCCAGTCACACTTTATTAGCCAAGGTTGAATCTCTTGAGGCAGACAAGAAAATTGCTGAAGAAACTCATCAAAAGGCTATGGACGAGGCTGACGCCGACATATTCCAGTTTTAAGTTTACATTGTTATGGGTCACGGGAGTTTGCACTACTTGGGAGACACATTCTCAACCACTTTAGCACTTGTTTGGGAACAAGTACTCGAGATCATCGGTGATGATCGCAGTGAGGTCCATCTTATTAATGAACTTTTAGATGATAGGTCCAAGAAAGCTCAGTTGGCGAGTAATAGAGCTGGTACTTCTGGAGATAAGGTTCAATGTCAAACCAACATCGAGCCTCCCGTTATTCCCGCAACTATTGAAGCTTCTAGTTCACAGGTTCATGTGAGTACTCCCGTTGCTTTAACAGAGAAAGACATAGACACTGGAGGACACATTGTCATGGAGAATATCATAGAGGAACATGATAGGGATGATGAAGGTGATGACGAAAACGTAGACTACTGGAGGATTGAGCAGAGGGATGTCCAAGAAACCCTTCTAGATGAAGGTAAAATCGAAATTGACTATACCGTGTCATTAGAGTTCATTTTTGACTTACCTGGGTCTCTTGCCTCTTATGCCCTCCATAATCTAGTTCTAACCTCACCCCTATCTTCTACTACTATAGGAAAAACAACTGATTCGCCTCTGGTGACACTTCCCCTCACCTTTGTTATTACTCCCCCTCCTCCTAGCAACACATCCTTACTTGCCATTACAGCTCCCGGATCACAAGATGCTAAAATTGGTGCACTCTTTGATTTATAAGATGCCGACTACATTCTTAGTGATGATCCTAAAGCCACGGGAACAGATGAAAGCCCGAAGGATGTTACTAAGGGTAAAGGAAAGAAAGCTGCCAAGTCCTCATCATCTAAGATGCACAAAAATAAGAAGAAGAATACGGAAGCTTTCACATTATCTTCTCAAGAGAATCCTAGTGATGTGGCAGAAACTTCTTCTCTCAACAAGCCAGTTCTAAGGTCAGGCGGCAGGAAGAAGTAGTAATGCTCGATACTAGTTTATTTTGCTTCTCGACTGTTCTCTTTTGTATATTGTGTCTAGACTGGTTGTATATGCGGGTGCCGGTCCCCACTTACTACTTTATTTTACTATATGTTTGAAACTCCTATACTTGGTTCATGATTCTGTGACTTGACTTGTGATTTGCAACCTGGTTTTGTGTTACTGTGATGAAAGTTTGTTTGCTTGTTGTACTTTAGCTTTTTTCGTACTCTATTGTTTTACATTTCACACCTGCTTCTTTTTTGTTGTTGTACCATGGTTTTTTAGTTGTAGCTATGAATCATTACTGGCTAGGTGTATTCGACCAACTTTGTTGAATTTCCTTAGTTTTGACTGGGTCAATACCCGAGACTTCTTTCTTGCGACTAACCACTTTTGTACTTATCACAGTACCAAAGTTTCTACGTTTGCCTTAGCCATTTCAAGATTCAACTTAATTGGTCAAAGTAACCCTTGTAGGTACCCAATTTTCAACGTGAAGTTCTGACGAGTTTGTGGTTTGTTCAAGTACGCATTATTGATTTTCCTTTAACGCGGTGGTAATACCCCCATACCAAAATTCGTCACGAACTTTTAAAGGTTTGGCATGATACTTGCGATCGATTTTGTTTGGAATCTTCTGGCTTACTTATGAGCCAAAGGGTTTCCTGTTTAATCGAGCAAGCTCATGCTTTTAATGAAGAAAAATCTTTGTCACTATGCCCCTGCTTGAGAGGTCTTATATTTTTAATATATTCAATTACATTGCTAGCCTGGCAATCTAGGCCCTTCAGAGATTTGATTTGAACATTTACCTTCGGAGAGGTCTTGGTTTTCATACCTCCAAAGTGGTTCTTTGTAAACCCGTTATTCGTTGTGGCTGAATGATTTAGCCATCTGTAAAATTTGTAGGGCGCCTTCGAAAAGGTCTTTGGGTCTGTCATTTACCGAATTTTGGTGGATTCGGCCTATGGTCGGATGCCCCCGAGGGGGTCTTTTGAATCCCGGGGTCTATCGTAATCGGGCCATGTATAAATGGTACTGACGATCAACCTGGTGCCCCTCGTGGAAGTCTTTGGTTTAATAGACCAGTGTCTTTATCGCAATCTAACCATGTATCAATGGCGTCGACGATTAACTGGGTGCCCCTCGGGAAGTTTTTAGTTTGAAAATCCAGTGTTTGTCATAGTTGGACCATGTATTAGTGGCGCCGACGATCGACTAGGTGCCCCTCTAGGAGGTCTTTGGTTTTAAAGTTGCATTGTTTCATGGGGCGGACACTAGCTCGTTCATCGAATTTTACCCCGATTTGTTAGAACCAGGCCCATGGACCTTGCAGTTAAGAGGGTGCCCCTTTGCTGAAACTAACGACCTCATTTGTAGCTTGAACGCCGCATTATTTGATCGTTCAATTCCTGGTGCCTCTTTTTGCTACGTTATGTTTCACACCTTAATATTTATTGCGGGTGAAGATTTAAGCATTGAACAATGGGCATTTGAGCTACCCCAATCGGGATGTGCTGTAATTGCCACCAGGTTTTGTTAGGTCTTGGATGCATTAACGTCCTTTTAGGGGATCATAGCCTCGGATCCAAATGTGAGTGAGAATGGAGTGTGCTCAGTCGTAGTTTTGTGAGTTGTATGATACGCCCATAGTGCAAGAGGAAGCTCGTCTACCCAACAAACTTTGGCTTTTTCAAGACGCTTCTTGATGGTCGACTTCAAAATTTTGTTGATTACTTCAACTTGCCCGTTGTCCTGCGGATGAGCAACGGCTGCAAAACTCTTCTTAATCTTGTATTTAGCACAGAAATCCAAGAATTCACTGCTCTCGAATTGAGTTCCGTTGTCGGTGATTATTTTCTAAGTACCCTAAATCAGCAGATAATGTTCTTCAAAACAAAATTGATCACCTTTTTTGAAGTAGTACTCGCTAGTGGTTCAGCTTCAGCCCACTTAGTGAAATAGTCCACTGCTACGATTGCATAATTCATATTTGACTTAGCTATTAGCAAAGCTCCAATCAGATCTATGCCCCCAAACGGCGAATGACCATGGACTAACCATCTGAGTTAATTTGTGGGTAGTGCTCTTGGAATCTTCACAAATCTTTGGCGTCTGTCACATTTCTTAGTGTACGTCATTGCATCCAGGTTCACATCGGGCCAAAAGTGGCCATATCGCAGAATTTTTGGTCAGTGTTTGACCTCCTGTGTGACCTCCACATTCTCCCTCATGCAACTCTGCTAAGATTGCTTTGGAGTCTTCTTTGGTTACACATTGCAGCAGTGGCATGGAGAATCCTCGCATATACAACCTCCCATCCTAGATAAGGTATAATGGAGATTTGCGCAATATCTTCCTTCATTTTTTTGGCTCTTCTGGAAGTGTTCTGTTGAAGATATATTCTTTGATTGGGGTCGTGCCTTGTTGATTCTAGGCAATGGAAAGTTGTATTTGGGACATGCCTTGTTGAGTTCCGAATAATCTATGCATACTCTCCACTTACCATTGAATTTTTAATGAGAACTGGATTAGAAACCCAACCAGGATATGTAGATTCTCGTATGAAGATATTTTTGAATAACCTATCTACTTCTTCTTTTAATGCCATATATCGTTCAAGTCCTTGAATTCGTATCTTTTGTTTTACAGGAGTTAAACTGGGATTAATATTCAGCTTATGCATAATTACATCTGGTGGAATTCCGCACATATCAGAATGTATCCACGCGAAAACATCTAAATTTGCTTTTAAAAACAATATCAAATCTTTCTGCAGCTTTAGGCCTAGCTATGAACCTATTTTTAAGACTCGGTCTGGATCTTTATCGTGCACTGAGATGAAGATTGTGGCTTCAGCTAGTGTCGCTCTTTCCTCCAACACACTAGTCTTTCTTGGATTGATTTCCTTCTAAGCTCCACTATGCTCGCCAGTGTGAGGGCCTCTCCTTAATTGCTATAAAGGGAGGGAAGCGATGCGGAGCAAAGGATCCACATCCTACTTCACTTCTTTCTTCCTAGCGGAGGCTCCATAGCCATCAAAGCCAAATGAGGCTCATAGTTTCCAACCTCGGCTAAGGAAGTATTGAAGCGGGTGAGAAAAGCTCTGATGGGTTCTCCTAGCCTTTGTTCAAGCTCTTTTAACTCCATGACATCTCGCACTTTCGTTGCTTGAAGCCTGAACTGCTCTCTGAATAGTTTGGCCAAGGTAGCAAAATTATCTACAGATTTGGGTGGTAGCTTTGTGAACTAAAGTGAAGCCACCCCTTCAAGATAGGTTAGAAAGTATAGGAATTTTAATTCGTCTGTGGCACGTGCTCCATCCGTATGTTGATCATATTTGTATAGGAACACATTGGGATCATTGGTCCCGTTATAAGCTTGCACCGTCGGAGGTTTGAACTTATTTGGGTATGGAGCTATTTTAATCCTTTCCGTGAGTGGGGTTTTGGTTGGAGCAAATCCCCACTCCTTTTCATTATCTTGCTTTCTCGAGCTTTTCTCCACGATTTTGCACACCATTTCCGATATGCGCTCCTCCTCGTTGAGTTGGTCCATGGGGCGGACGCTATCATCCTTGCCGGACATTTGCCTAAACAAACAGTCACGGTTCATATTCCGGGGCCCTGGGCCTCCCGCTTGGGGAGGTTCCCTTTTGGTGGTTACAAGCGCTTGTCGAGAGGTTGCTTTATCGGTATGGTTGCACATAGGTGGTTTAGCTACCTTATGTCGAGGATCATTAGGATTTATAACCTCTTGAGTAAAATCTCCTAGATTTGGACTCAAAGAAGAAGAGCCTGCATTTTTTGTATGATTGGTTTGAGCAGACTTAGCACGAGCTGCAATCATGGTAACTTTTGTCGTAGCAGCTTGCATGGCGAACATAGATACAAGTTTCTTCAGGATTGCATTGTTTACAATGTCCATTTGGCCAGTTAAACACGTAACAACTTCATCCAATTCCCTTCTCGTTACAATGGCTCCGACCTTAGAACTTTCACCAACTTCAAATTGGTTGGTGAGGGGAGTATTCTCGTTGTTGGCGGCGTCATCAATTTCATCGACCATTTTGCTAGCATTCTTCTTTGATGTTACCCATGATTTCGGGCAAGGATTTGAATTTGACAGAAAACTCATCAGTTGGATTAGGTTGTAATCTTGTAAGATCCCCAGTAGAGATAGGCTTAGATTCTCAATACAAGGCCTTCAACCTTGTGAGACAGTATGAGGGAATGGAAGATCGGATTTGGTCCCACGGTAGCGCCAAATGTTTATTCCGAAATTAGAATGAACACCAAAGGTGCAAAAATTGCACTTCACCAATCGGTATGAAAAGAGGCCACAATCACAATAAAAGTAAAAAGAAACAAATTTTATAGTGGTTTGACATTAGGAAAGGTCTACATCCACTTTAATAGCAATTTCCATTATCAATTCAAAGGTTACAAGTTGAGGATCACACAAGAGTACATTCATATTGCTCGTTACACAATAGCTTCACTCAAATCTGCACAAATTAGTGGAGAAATAGATGAATTCCACAATATACAAGGAGAATGATAGAGAGTCTTCAATTGCTAAGATGCTTGATCACTAGTGGTTGATTCCATGATGAACTTCATGTTTGATCTTCACTTGAAGGTGTTAGGAGAGATAGAAATCACTTAGGAATGCTTAAGAAATAATTAGGCAGCCCTTCGGGGTCATAAAATTCGGTCCCCTCCAATGAAGGAATGAGAAGGGGTATTTATAGGTGAGATTCAGGCCAGGTGGCAGTTCTATAATTATTCTGAACCCTCTTTAGGTCGTCGGGCGAGCTAAAAGGCCCTAAAACCAGTGTTCTACGGTCTGAGAATATCCATCTTAGGGCGGAATAGGTTAAACAAGGCGGAACGGTCTAAAGTCCTCTTGTTGGATGGCGGCGCGGGATAGGTCAATGCAGAGCGTGCCAAAGCTTGGAGGAATGGGCTAAAGCTTCGTAAGCAACAGCGGAACGACCCAAGTTAACACGAAACAGTCCAAGATAGTGCGGCATGACTTTGGGTCTTCCTAAATTATGGCAGAACGACCCAGCTTCAATAGAAAAGGACTGATCTAAGAAGGTCCAGCGAGCCAATGACCTTCTACGGGCTAAAGAACAAGAAGGTTTAAACCATTGTAAAGCTCTGGATGCTCGGCGACCTAAAGAGCTTGGCGGGCTAAGAGATTTTTCAGGTTAAGGAGTTGGACAGTCTAAAGACCTGAATGACCCAAAGCCTGTGAACGACCTAAAGAGCTATGAAGCTCCAAAACGAGCCAAAGTGAAGTTAGGTCTAAAGCTTTTCCACCTTCATAATACAGAGACTTGCGACCTACCATTGTGTTCTCAAAAATAATCTAAACATGTTTATTATTTTAGATCCATATTTTATGGATTAACAGGGGGAGAACGTAACGACTCGCATTTTATATATCAAAGGATTATAAAATATATTTTTTAACTCCTTGAGGGTTGGATCATTCTCATATTTTGATATGTTGGTTATAGGGATGTGAGACATGTCCGTAGTTTTCACCAATTTTATTTATGACCATTTTCCCCCTATGAGTTTTGTATAGAACATAACGTTTGATTGGGATCGAATCAAATGTTGAGATCGATTTCATCGAAAAGGAAATGATATTTCCAATTCCGATTAGTGGTCACATTAAAGATTAGGTTCAGCGGTTTGGGAGAAATAGCTGTTTTAGCGCAACACAATTTTTGTCCAAGTTAATTGGTAATTAGTGGGCTGATTTGTGGGGTCCGCTAAGGCTTGGGCTGTTGGCTATAATAGGGAGGTATAGGCATGGAGAAATGTTTAGTTTCTTCATTTCTCTCATTTGGTTGAGCTCGTGATCCTCCTTACTCAATCAAATACATCTTTCCTCCATTAAAATTCTAGATCTGCGCAAGAAGATTGAAGATCTACATCAAGCAAAGCTAGATCTACATCGAGTGAAGGAAGGTTATATCAAATAGAGGATTTGAAGATTTATTATCGCTGTCCAGATTTGATATTAGTCAATTTCAAGTTATTTTGAATAATTGGTGGGTAATAAGCATTTCCCACATGGATTCAATTGAGTATATGGGTTGTTTGATCTTATTTTCATCATTTGAAGTAGTTTTCACCTGGATCTACATCATGGTAAGTACATTTTCATTTGAAACACCATAGGATCTAATCTAGCAACTTGAATCAGTAAATCAATATGTTAATTCATGTGTTTATGCAAGTTTAGATCCATTTATTCATTGTTCTATCATGATTTAATGAATTCATATGACTATATGATGATTTATTGTTGTGCTAATGTATGTTGATGATTCCTATTGATTGTTGACTGTAAATTGGTCAATTTGGGATTGGAGTTGCGTGCATTTGGGTATTCATGAAGTTGGGCCATTCTGTCTTGTTACGCAAGAGAAGCAAGTTTGGGTCGTTATGTTGATGGGTCGCGAGGAGTTAGGTCGCATGGCTCAGGTCGTTGATGACATGGTAGGCTCGAGTCATGTGGCTTATTACTCAAGAAATGGTTGGGTCGTTCTTGGTGGGGTCATTCCATGAAGCTCGGGTCATTTGGTGTAGGTCGGCTCGCATGATAGCTGATAGCTTGCTTCTGGAAGTTAGCTCGTTCAGCATCCATTGGGTTAGGTTGTTGGCTTCGGGTCGTCCATAGTCGGGACGTGGAGAGCTGGGTCATTCAAGTTTGAGCCAAGTCGTTCGAGCTTGTTCGGCTCATTTGTGATGGGTCGGCCAAGTTTAGATCATTGGCCTTGGGTCTTTCAGAGTTAGTTCGTCCGAAGGAAGTCGGTTCGTTGGGTTGGTGGAGCGACCTGATGGGTCAGATTGTTGGGCATATAGTATGACCTAAGCAAGGGTCAGTCTCGACCCAACACATGAATCGGTGGATCTGAAGGGAACCTAAACAATGTTATTTTCATTCAACATTGGACATGGCTTCGACGTGAGTTCAAGGTGGGATGTCAAAGTGTTGTGAAGTGTTCGTTGATCGATGAAATGCAACGAATATCAAGACGACTCAAAGATGTTGAGTTTGTGGATAATGGTTGCTCGAGAAGGCACTTGAGCTATGGATAGTCGCCGGTGATGACGACTAGAGTTATGGAGGCCGAGGAATTATCATTGTTGTCAACCCCGTTAAAACACGGTTTGGAAAACGACACGTTGACGATTTAATACATAATGGACCAGGCATTGTTCTTACGACATGAAGCAAGGCTGCTCAGCGGTTTGTTAAAGTCATTTGGGTCGTCACTAAAATCATGTCGTCATGACCATGCAATTCATGACGTTTAAATCATGTCGTATGATCCATGCCGCACGTGCCATGTCACTATCATCATGTCGTCCATACGACTTAAACCAAGTCGTCTGAACCATGTCGTGCAGCGCCTTTAGACCTTGTTGCCGAAATGAATCAAGTCACAAGGGTGGTTCAAAAACAAGACGTGCGTACCCAAGTTGTCAATGTGGCATGCAAGGTGAAGACGTTACCCACAACATAAGTCATGACATCCCAAAAAAGCCTGTCATTCAGACTGTTCCTTGTAATTAGATCGTTAGCTCCTTCATGACCGTCAAAATGATTCATGTCGTCGAGTATAATTCATGCCGCACATATCATGACGTGATGACTCATATTATGTATATGGTTTGGAAAATAGTCGTTCCAATCATCCGCAATTAGGTTGTTACTTGGCACAAAGCGTCGGGAAAATGGTGTACAACAAATATGGACATCGGAAAAATATAAACTGATCTCATACTATGAACAACAGATTCATGATGTGTTAGGACATTATACTCATTGCATATGCACATTGAGGCATTGTGTATATGTGCTTATCCAATTTATATAAACCGTAAATACACAATATCAGTTCCCAAGTCCTCATGCTCTCTTTGGATTGAAATACTAGCGCAACATATATAAATATGTTTAAGCACATCTGATCAGCTGATCATCTTAATATGTGGCATAGAACAAACAACATCTTGGGACCGATCCAACGGAATGACACCAAGGCGTTGCATCCATTGCAAGTCGCAAGCACTGAAATGTTTCACGCTGAAAGCCGGAAATACACTCATGCCGCGACTAATTCGTCCCATACAGTGAGGGCTCTATCTCGCGAGAGGATTACAACACAAGGTTACCTAATGTTAGCAAAGAGGGACAATCCATGTGGCAATATATGTGAAAGCATGGAACTGTAAGATGGACACGTAGCTCATTCAGACCCTTTATCTTAACCAAGATATTTAACAATATAGCAGGTCGTAAGATGAAGTGGTAACAATTCATATCGCATATCGTTTGAATGGCATAAGAGGCCATGTCGTTGTTTAGTCATCCGTGTTGTTCATGTCATTCACGTTGTCTTGGATCACCGACATGGTGCATGCATAGAAATGACGCATGGCATCTGATAGCAGGTGGAAACAGCAAGGCCGTCAGCATAATAAATATGTCATTGATATTAAAAGTGAATAGGATAAACGGCATGAAATCAGATTGTTGCATTTGACACAATCAAGCCTCGTGTGCTAAATAAAAACCAAGTCGTTACTATGTCATTTAATTATGTTGCCAGTACGACATGGTACAAATTCGCTAGAATAGGGTTATTCTTCCTTCGAAAGGTGAGTATCACGCTTGTGAGACTTTAGGATCAGTAGTTACCCTAGAATAGGGTTACAAAAACCGTCGCTAATCAGGACTAAAGTATACGTTAAAGGCGTTTAGGTTATTGCTCGAAAGGTTGGAATGAGGAGCATAAACATACATAAGCACCGCAATATACAATATAATATGTAGAAAAGTAAAGAACACAATAATTTATAGTGGTTCGGTTTGGATTGAACCTACGTCCACTTTAAGAGCTTTGATGATTTTATTCATGGAGGAGCTTACATAAGAAATCCCCAGATTGATTTACATATTTGGGTCAGTTCTCTTAGAAATGAGAGGAAGATTGTGGAATGAGGAAGACCATCCCATTAAACGAGACCCCTGTCCTATTATTTATAGAGGTTTTGGGCCCCCTTTTGTTGCTTCTCTTTCCCGCCACTTTTTCGGTGCCATTTTTTGTTCCTGCCTTTGGCTTTTGCTTTTTTTGTCTTTTCTGCTTTTCTCCTACTTCCTACAGCCTTCCGCTGCTGGTTCTTGAACCCCTTCTACAATCGGTTCCTGAACCCTTTCTGCAGGTTTTGACTTTCTCTGACTGTCTCCAGCTTTCTTTAGCTTCCTCTAGCTATCTCTAGCTTCCTCTAGCCGTCTCTAGCTTGATCTAGCTGTCTCCAGCTTTCTCTAGCTTCCTCTATTTCTCTCTAGCTTACTCTAGCTTCCTCTAGCTGTTTCTAGCTTACTCTAGCTTCCTCTAGTAGTCTCCACCTTTCTTTGCCTTTCTCTACCTTCCTCAAGCTTTCTCTACCTTTCTCTGGCTGTATACAACTTTCTCTACCTTTCTCTGGCTTTTTCCTGCTTTCTCTACCTTTCTCCAGCTTCCTAGACCACGTTGCCGGTTCCTAAACCCCTTCTTCTGTCGGTTTCTGAACCCCTTCTGTTGTCGGTTCCTAAACCCCTTCTGCTGTCGGTTCCTGAACCTCTTCTCCATGTTTCAGCTTTCTTTGACTTTCTTGTTTCAGCCATTATTCTCAAACGATACGCCCGTTTGTTTATTATGACCACTCTACGGAATGGGAAACCATCATTTGAATCCAATGGAAGTGGTTTCAGGCCTGAATCTCTCACCAATTAAAAGTTATAGGAGAAACAAGATTTCATCTTCTTCTTTTGGGGTGACATAGCTGTATCTAGGGCTTTTCCTTTTACATTTTTTGGTATTGGAGCACTGCTTCTTTATACTTTGCCAGTGCGAATTTTGATGTTAACAGTTAGCCCCACCCTTAGTATAAAGAAGCTTTTGTTCTTTAGAAAAAAAATCATGTGGCTCCTTCACAGCTTGTATTGGGAAGATTGCAATAAGTATTTGTCCCACATTGGCAAATGTTATGAACCATCTCATACTATATATCAGTACTTGGAATAGGATATTGTGAAATATATAACCTGGGCTTGGAGATGGACACAATGGCTTCGGCTGAAGGGGTTTGGGCATATAAGATTATTATGGGTCAAAGATGGGCATTTGGGCACTGGGGCATGTGGGCTCGTGGGTTTAGCTGTTCCGAAAAGTCCATTCGCCCCTTATATATAGTGCACCTTTCTACCTGAAATGAAATCCGAAAATTCTATTCTTCTCCTCCTTTTTCTTCTATAAAATCTATTGTTTGTGGTATCCTGGACAAATTTCACTTCTCAGTTGTCTGCAAATATTGTGGGGCGGAATAATTCCTTAAGCACAATGTTCTGCACCTGCCTCAAACGACTACTCCGGCTTTCTTATTCATTCTAGGTTCAACAGCTTGCCTGTTACTCGAGAATCATTATAAAAACCTTTGGTATTACTTTTGTATAACCAAGAATAATGATGCAACGGGGAAGAATAAACATTCCTTAATCAAATAGGGCCTAAACATGTAGCTAAAGGTACAAACTTTTTTTTTGTGTGACATAGTCTGCAGATTCAAACATGTACTTATGTACTCATGTTGGATGACATGATTTAAAGCATAACATTTTCTTTCAGCGTTGGATGAGCATTTCATTATTGTTACTTAGACATTCAATATTCAGAAATTCATTCTAGAAAGTATGATATAATAGATCAAAATTAACATTTGGATATTTGCAATCAAAGGCTCATCATTGACGAATATAATGCGTCAATAAAACTAACATGACTTATGTAGTGAGTGATATTTCACTTACAATGTATAAAGCATTGTTTTTAGTCAGAACTTATAGCAATAAAGTTAGGGGTAAAAGTAGCATAAGTTTAGAAAACTTCCCTATGTGCGGTGTTGAGGAACCATAATCTTTGTTTGGAGATTTGAAGTAAAAGACTTGAGGCACCAAGCCAAGTACTTGTGATAAAAGATTAGAACTCTTCAAATTGAAACGATAAAACCACAAGATTCATACTTGGGTAAATAGGAATTAGACATCATATGGAAACCCCAAGACTCATACTTGGGTAAGAAAAAATCAGAAATCATATGGAAACCACAAGACTCATACTTGGGTAAAGCAAAAATCAGAAACTCATATCGAAGAATCATATCTTTAACTGAGAGTTATTAAAAAATGTCATAGCTAAATAAAAATCCCTAATAAAATAAAAAAAAGAAACATAGAAGGTTAATTAAGGATCATCCAACGAAAGCATCACAAAACATCCAAAGGTCATGCATGTGTATAGTGTCAACTTATCAAAATATTATTGAAAGTGATTAAGCAACCATAGATTATGTGTGTTTTTCTCGAGGTTCGCTCAGAGAACATTTGGAAGAAAGAGTCTTAAATATTCCGAGAAGCAATTTTTGGGTGTGTATATATAGAGGACTGCTTTCGTAATAAATTAATTCTGTCCTGAGTTAGTTAGTCATTCGACGAATGTTCCTCTTAGCATTCTAGCCATTGTATATCTAATGTCTAGTCTTATTCCTAACCTATAGGATATGCAAATGAATGAATGCCCTCTAAGAGAGTGACACTTATCCCTTTATGGGTAGATGCATGCATTATAACTAGCCCCTCTTAGAGGGCAACTCCACTAGCTGGAGATGAAGTATTTAGCCCTACTCAAAGGCGACTCCTTTGCAGGAGATGAAGGTATTGTAGCCCTACCCCAAAGGCGACTCCTTTGTAGGATATGAAGGTATTGTAGCCTTATCTAAAAGGCGACTCCATTGTAGGAGATGTTGCTTCTCTTCTTGGAAGCTTTTGTTACTCCCCTTTGGAGGCTTTTGTTTGTTGTGGCTTCTCTCTCTGGAAGCTTTGTTTGACGCTCCTCTTCTAGGAGGTTGTGTTTGTTATAGAAGCTCCACTTCTGGAGGCTTTGTTTGTTTATGGCTTCACTCTCTGGAAGCTTTATTTGATGGTGGTTCTCTCTTAGGAAGCTTTGTTTGTTGTTCCTTTTCTTCTAAAGGCTTTATTGATTCACCCTCCCTTCTGAAGGCTTTGTTGGATATCTTTTATCAAGGGTAATCTCCACACCATTTTCTTGTGGCATGTTTATCTGAGCAGCTTCCATCGAAGCTTATTATTGATTGATAGCTTTGTTGCGCACTTATTCATGCATTGGGCTCTTTATGTGCTCCCTTTTGAGCTTTCGTTTGCTTCTGTGGGACGAGACATAAGTAGAAATTAAATGTGCTTTAAGTGTTCCCTTTGAGCCTTCATTCTCTTCCGTGGGACATGACATAACAGAAGGTGCTCCCTTCGAGCTCATGTTGTATGCATAAGCCAGAACAGGGTTTGGTTTTTACCTGTAATAGCACTCGAACTTACATAAGTATTTGTTTGATTACAAGAAAGATATAAAGTGAAATAATTAACGAAAGCAAGTATTTGAGATGCAAGATTGATTGTCAAGTTCTTATTCCCATACTGGGTTGCCTCTGACCAGCTTTTCTACTAGTCTCACTTCAAATTTCTTAGTTAAGCTTTCTTTTCTTTTCGGCTTGCTGTATCTTTATCAAATCACGACATTGGCTGGTTTTGTGTCCCTTTGTCTTGTGATAGGAACAATAGTGTTTCTCTTCGTTTGACCTTGAAGAGTTGGCTGCGAAGGAAACTGAACCAGGTACTTCTGCCCCTTGAGTTTGCTTCAAGCTTTTTTTTCGTGTTAAGTATCTCTTCCATACAGATGAATTTGTCGGCACTAGAATAAAGATCACTAAAGTTTTCACATTCTCTTCAGGTAAGCTCTTTCAGAAAGGGGGATGGTGCTAACACTCCTGATTGCACAGCTATTATCTTTTCTCTATCCGTCTCCCTTTGTACTTTGAGCGACTCATTATGAAATCTCTTTAGATAATATTTTAGTGACTCTTGTGATCTTTGTATAATTCTAGCTAGATCATAGATGCTGATTGTTGAGTCTTTCTATAGATGAAAATGTGTGCTAAAGGCGGTGGATAATTGTTTCCAAGTAATGATGACAGGGCCACAATAACCATTTGATAGCTTCTTTACGAAGGGTTGTAAGGAAGATCTTGCATTGAAATGCTTCAGAAATGTTGTATGCATCCATGTAACTTTCAAAGAAAGTGAGATGTTCTTTGGGGTCTGTAGTCCCATCATATGTGAGTTGTGGTACTTCTATACTAGGTGGAATTTCAGCCATCATTATTTTTCAGAGAATGGTATTCCTAGTAACCCTGTCTTCTAGCGACCCTAGGCTTTGGCATTTCTCTTAACTGGCTACTTCTATTGATGCTTGATTGTTTCCCTGTGAAAGTGGACTATCTTGTAGACTTGACAAAGGATTAATTTGGCTATAAATTTCTCGAGGTGCCATTATCCTTGATTCTACTTTACAGGGTTCTTCTTTAGAGAATCTTCGGACCAAGTCTTCTTCAACAAACATCCTAGTGGTACTAATTTGCGTAGCCAAGTGTAATATTTCCAACTCATCTTTTGTTGAAGTTGAAGATCCTCCCATTTTTAGTTTGGCTATTTTGATGTTGTTTTCTGGAATGGACGACGCGTTGGATCCCTCTTTACCACTTTTCCCTAATTGAATCATGCTTTAATTGATTTTTAGAGCAACTTGGTATTCAAAAGCTCCTTGTTGAGACTCCTTCTATAATCTTGCTTCTTCAAAGCTTAGCTCAAACCAGGACGGAATAACACAGTTAGAAGTGTGGCAATGCAACCCAACAGGTTAAAGGTAGGGATGGAGGTTCAGGCCCTCCTTTTAGCCCTAAAATGTTAACGATATTTTCGCCAACTCCTAAGACATGTCTATAAAATGTTAACGATATTTTGCCAACACCGGAGATAGGTTTATGGAAATGGACCTAAGGGAAAAGGGAATTATTTAGTTTCTACCAGCTTGATTGAATTCACCGTTCCTTAGGTACCAAGATCCCCAGTCCAAGGATTAGCTACTCTTCCTTCAAAAGATGAGTACCACGCTTTTGAGGCTTTAGGATCAGTAGTTTACAACAATCATTGTTAATCGGGACTAAAGTATACGTTAAAGGCGTTTAGGTCATTGCTGGAAAGGTTTGAATGAGGAGCGTAAACATACATAAGCACAACAATATACAATATAATATGCAGAAAATTAAAGAACACAACAATTTATAGTGGTTCGGTTCGGATTGAACCTACATCCACTTTAAGAGCTTTGATGATTTTATTCACGGAGGAGCTTACATAAGAAATCCCTGAATTGATTTACATATTTAGGTTAGTTATCTTAGAAATGAGAGGAAGATTGTGGAATGAGGAAGATCATCCCATTAAATGAGACCCCTTTCCTCTTATTTATAGAGGTTTTGGGCCTTCTTTAGTTGCTTTTCTTTCCCGCTACTTTTTTGGTGCCATCTTTTTGTTCCTGCCTTTGGCTTTTGCTTTTTTTTTTTTTTTTGTCTTTTTCTGCCTTTCTCCTGCTTCCTACAACCTTCTGTTGTCGGTTCTTGAACCCCTTCTACTGTCGGTTCCTAAACCCCTTCTACAGGTTTTGACTTTCTTTGACTGTATCCAGCTTTCTTTAGCTTCCTCTAGCTGTCTCTAGCTTACTCTAGCCGTCTCTAGCTGTCTCCAGCTTTCTCTAGCCTCCTTTAGCTGTCTCTAGCTTACTCTAGATTTCTCTAGCTTTCTCTAGCTTCCTCTAGTTGTCTCTAGCTTACTCTATCTTCCTCTAGCTGTCTCCACCTTTCTTTGCCTTTCTCTACCTTCCTCAAGCTTTCTCTATATTTCTCTAACTTTCCCTAGCTGTCTGCAGCTTTCTCTAGCTTTCTCTACCATTCTCTACCTTTCTCTGACTTTCTCAAGCTTCCTAGACCACGTTGCCGGTTCCTAGACCCCTTCCACCGTCAGTTTCTGAACCCCTTCTGCTGTCGGTTCCTGAACCCCTCCTGCTGTCAGTTCCTAAACCCCTTCTGATGTCGGTTCCTGAACCCCTTCTAATGTCAATTCCTGAACCCCTTCTGCTGTCGGTTCCTAAACCCCTTCTGCAGGTTCAGCTTTCTCTGAATTTCTTGTTTTAGCCAATATTCTCAAACGATACATCCGTTTATTTATTATGACCACTCTACAGAATGGAAAACCATCATCTGAATCCAACGGAAGTGGTTCCAGGTCTTAATCTCTCACCAATCAAAAGTTATAGGAGAAACAATATTTCATCTTCTTCTTTTGGTGTTGACATAGCTGTATCCAGGGCTTTTCCTTTTACATTTTCTGGTATTGGAGCTACTGCTTCTTTATCCTTTGCCAGTGCGAATTTTAGTGTTAACAGACACATAAAAGCTGGAATTTGAAGTAATGACTGTAACACCCCACCTCCGCCAGTGCCACTTTTGCAAGGACACTGGCTTTGGAGGGGCGTTTAAACAAGTTAAACATGCATGCAGATATCACAAGACAGAACATATAAGTAAAACAGAGTAGTAAAGCAGCGGATAAAACTTGCATTTCCAAAACCATAGTTAAGTTACAACAAGGTACTTAGTCATTATTTTTCCAACAAACAAAGTCTAGATAAAAGCATAAACTGAAAAACTGAGATACATAAAGTACTATCCCCAAAGTGAAGTGATAAACCATAGCTGGCTCAATGTCCAAAACCGTACATGAGCAAATCCAGTAAGCAAGCTAGAAAGATCCAAGCTAAGCTCCAATGTTCCCACCCTGAGAACCTGAGGGGGGGGGAACGGAAGAAAAGAGGCGAAAGAAAACAGGTCAGTCAAAAAGACTGGTAAGCCCTACTACTATCTGTCTATGAACTAGTAAAGTTAACTGGCATGAGAAGCTGAGATGAACATAAGGATAACAACATACTGGCATGATGATTAACTAACAAGATAGATAAAGGTGTCATCGCATAATCAAGGTTAAGTTTTGCACCACGGGTGTACTAGCATTCCAACATGTCAAGTAAAAACAAGAATTGATCCCTTGGCCCAAGCTTGGCCTAACATCATGAGATGACCTAAATCAAGGTCCAACTACTCGGTCTAGTCGATCGGCTCCCTATAAGCCTAACTCGTCAAGTGTCGGTGTCATGCGGCTTAATCATGTAATGTAGTTGACTGTGCAGGGTCCACCCTAGGGTGTATCTGGTCCTACGGTGTAACCCTCAGACACCATTCCATGATGCACAGTCCAAACCTACCGTTGCCCGTGTTCAACTCCGGACTTAATGTGCACGACCATGGTCCGCCTGAACAACCGGGGCATCATTCAGCCGTCTCTTTTGGTCTCTTACAATCAGCCCAGTAATCGTGCCCCACCATAGCCTAGTCCTAGAGTCTTATGATACTATCTAGAAGGTTACTGCTGAAAAGGACCACGCAACTAGGGTTTCTTAATGGGTTAAATGTGGTTAACCCGATCCAAACGTGGATTAAATCGGTTAAGAGTACCCAAGGCTCCTGACTTAACCTCGATTAATCCATCAAGCCCAAATTGGTTAAGTATTAAGTGGACCATGACTTAACCCTAATTAGGAGGCATTAATTAACTTAATGCGCTTTAACCTCTCACATTAGACTTTGTTGTGGTTACTAGTTAAGCCGGGCGGGTCCGGGTAGCTTTACACCACAACTAGGTCTAACCTCGGGTTCGAGCACAACATGACCAACTTCTCACATTGGGTCCTATTGTTAGTAGCCTCTAGTTAAGCCGGGCGGGTCCGGATAGATTTATGCTACAAACTCAACCCAACCTCGAGTTGGCCACACTCATATTTTCTAAGTGTCATGTCCATTATGTTTCCAAAACATAATTACAAGTTAGCATATCACGTCATGTTATAAAAACCATGTTTATGTCATAATGTTACCCAACCCCAACGTAATCCCATCGTTTACATAATCGCAACAACGCATAAAGGATAAAATAGGGAACTTGGCATAATCATGACAAAAAGGTGTTGAAGCCACAAGTTTATCATGGTGGCATATGAAATGTACATATGTTCATATACTTTCATATTGCATTATTAGGCTTCAAAAGCATGCATAAAACCAAACTTAGCATATGAGTGTTACATGGTGATAAATAACATGTAGAAGTTGCTAGAAGTTCGCATTTAGCCTCACATGCAAGTTATCATAAGGGATATGATAACTTTCATGTTGCCAAAATGCAACCTTTAACATAAAGCTTGAAGCTTTAAGGCCATAAACTCAAGTTTAACTTGCATAACATGATAACATGTGTATAATGATCAACCCAAACTTGCATAACATGATAACATGTGTCATACATAACTTGCATAATGATCAACCAAACTTGCATATAATGATCAACCAAACTTGCATATAATGATCAACCAAACTTGCATCATTCATTTAACTTTAGAGTTCAATAAAAAGAAAGTAGAAAAGGGCTTACAATGCTATGAAGACACAAATAAATATTTATTATAAAGATTGAGACGAAGCCCTTATGCAAGCACCAAAAACCCAAATATGCAAGCTCCAAATGAAAACCCTTGAACCAAATCAATAAAAACCCTTGCTTTGTAATAGAAATGTTGCAACTTGACTTGAATGCAAACTAAGAACACTCATACAAGCTTGAATACACTTGTATGAACTCAAAATCTCTCATAGAAATAAACTTAGGAATTTTAGCATGAGAGTGGAGGCCATGAGAGGAACAAATTTGACATAGTTTAGTTGTAGGATTGAATGATGGTGATTTAGGCTAGGTTTAGGGGTCCTTTTATAGAAGTTTAGGTTAGTTTAGGCCATAGGATTAACCCTAGTTTAGATCTAAACCATCAAAAATCGTCATAGCCAGCAGAACAGACCAGAGAACCAAAATAGGTGCACCAAGCCAGCCAGGGTCAAGCCAGAAAGCTGTGCAGGTTTCTGGCTCGACACGGGCGCACTTCCCAAGTGCGCCAGTGTATTTTTGTGCTGGCGCACTTCACAAGTGCGCCAGTGCATTCTGGCTTGTTTTCGGTTTTTCTGCCTAACTTCGTTCGTCCATATCTTCTTCATACGGACTCCGATTTTCGAAAACTCGGACTCTATTTCACGTATTTTTCCGAGATGAACGCAATGGCACAGCCCGTTTCCCTTTATTCAGATTTTACAGTTTAATTCTGCCTCCATTTATGTTATAACATGTTATTCAAAATTACGGGTTGTTACATTCTCCCCTCCTTAAAGGATTTCGTCCCCGAAATCTCCAAGTTAGGAAGAATGTATCCTACCATCCATCATCCATCTACTCAAAACATCACCCACGTGCAATCATTGTCCTTAAAGGATTCTAAATGCTATATGATCATATGCAATGGTGTGTGTATATGTACTTATCTAATGCGAAAATCAGGCGGTTACTGATACAGTAAACCTCCTTAATGCAAAGTATGTTAGTGAAATGAGTCCATATGTATGCAAATTCCTAACATAATTTATAATCTCTATATGAGTGCACATAACATTCATCCATATGCAACATCCATGTGATAGCATAACAAGTTTCATCCATGTATAAGTATAAGCACTCATGCAAATGCAACATGAAAGTGTGTGAGCCGATCTTAGTGCCTAATGTGTATCATGCATCCACGAGTATCCACGTGCAAACACTTGCAACCACTTGCAACCATCAAGCATAACATGTTTCAAATACATGTTTCATCCTAAGGGTTTCTACCTAAGGTCCTCATAACATGATTAACTAGATAACAAGATAAACATGGATAGCAAAAGAAAGATAGGAAAAGAGATCGAGAATGTACCCTCAAAAAGGAATGGATAAAGCCCACGCATCTTCTCCTCGGTTTCCGAAGTTGCGTCTTCATCGGCTTCACCCCACTGAACTTTCACTAATTTGACTTCTCGATTCCTTAGCTTCTTGATCTCCGTTCCCAAAATACGAATCAGAGCTTTTCTCAAGGTTGCTTCTTTCTCTACCTCAATGTCTTCAAGAATGCTTGGTTCAACCACCTCAGCGGACTCATGCAGGCACTTTCGGAGATGCGAGACATGAAAGACATTATGCACTCCGGCTAGCTTTTCGGGAAATTCCACCTTATAGGCCATCTTTCCAATTCTCTCTATGATAGGGAAGGGTCCTACGAACCTTGGTGCCAGCTTCCCTACTGCTCCAAAACGTACCACATTACGCAAAGGAGAAACCTTCACGAAAACCATGTCTCCCACTTCGAATTCCAACTCTGCCCTTCGCTTGTCAGCATAGGATTTCTGTCTATCTTGGGCCGCTTTCATCCTTCTTCTCACTAATTCAACTTTCTCGGATGTGTCCCGTATCATATCGGGCCCAAGTATAAGTCTATCTGTTGTCTCCCACCAACAAGTTGGTGACCTACACGGCCTCCCATACAAAGCTTCAAATGGTGCCATCCCTATGCTGGCTTGATAGCTATTATTATAAGCGAACTCTACAAGAGGAAGGTGGTCTTCCCAAGTACCACCAAAGTCAAGAACACAAAGCCTCAACAGATCTTCTAGCACTCTATTCACCCTTTCGGTTTGGCCATCTGTCTGGGGGTGATAGGCTGTACTCAAATTCAATCGCGTACCCATCGCTTCTTGCAAACTGTTCCAGAACTGGCTAGTGAAAATTGGGTCGCGATCGCTAACTATGCTAGAAGGAACTCCATGCAACCGCACTATCTCCCGAAGATAAATAGATGCTAGCCACGATGCGGTCCTCTTGCTCTTTACTGGGATGAAGTGAGCACTCTTCGTAAGTCTGTCAACTCTGACCCATATGCTCGTATTCCCTTTCCTTGACCTAGGCAATCCATCCACGAAATCCATAGAAATACTCTCCCACTTCCATTGCGGGACCTCCAATGGATGTAATAGCCCACCTGGTTTCTTTGACTCGGCTTTCACTTGTTGGCACACCATGCACTTTGAAACATACTCTGCCACATCCTTCTTCATTCCATCCCAAAAGAAAATGCGCTTCATATCCCTATACATCTTGTCCCCTCCAGGATGTATAGTCATCTTCGAGTGATGCGCTTCTTCAAGAACTCTATGGACTAAATCTCCCACTCGAGGAACACATAATCTCCCATCACGCCTTAGCCAACCCTTATCATCAATAGTATATCTGGCAAGGTGACTAGACGTCTCACCACGAATCAACTTGTCCATGACCTCGACTATCTGCGGATCTTCCTTCTGTGAAGCCCCAACTTGATCAAGAAGTGTGGGTCTGAGCTCAAGGGATGCTAATGAACCCGTCATCGACTCAACAGCCGTCGTGAAATCAAAGGTTGCCAAGAATTCTAAGTTCTTCATCTCAATGAACAAGGGGCTCAAAGTCAATCTCCTTCTGCTTAGTGCATCCGCCACAACATTACCCTTGCTAGGGGTATAAGCTATCTCGAAGTCATAAGATGCCAAGAATTCCATCCACCTTTGCTGCCTTAGATTCAGATCTTTTTGCGAGAAGAGGTACTTGAGTGACTTGTGATCAGTATACAACTCAAACCTTTCGCCTAGAAGATAGTGGCGTCAGGATTTGAGTGCAAAGACAATCGCTGCTAACTCCAAATCATGAGTGGGATAGTTCTTCTCATGAACTTTAAGTTGCCTACCCCCATAACATATCACTCTTCCCTCTTGCATTAGAACGACACCTAACTCCGTGCCACATGCATCTGTGTACATGGTAAACATCTTACCACTATCGGGTAATGCCAAAACTGGAGCTGAGGTAAGGGCTCTTTTGAGCCTTTGAAAAGCAAGCTCACACTCCAAGTCCCAAGCAAAGACTAAGTTCTTCTTCGTCAACTTAGTAAGAGGGGCTGAAATCTTAGCGAAGTCCCTGATGAACTTCATATAGTAGCCCGCCAGACCGAGAAAACTTCTTACTTCAGTTGCATTCCTCGGAGTCTTCCAGTCTTGAACCACAACCACTTTCGCGGGATCCACCGCTATGCCTTGCTTAGAAACTATATGTCCAAGAAACCAAACTTCCCTTCTCCAGAAATGACATTTGGAGAACTTGGCTTTCAACTGATGCGCTCTAAGCGTATCCATCACTTCCTTGAGATGCCTAGCGTGCTCTTCCTCATCCTTTGAGAAGATCAGAATATCATCCATGAAGACAACAACAAACTTGTTAAGGAACTCCCTGAACACCCTACTCATCAGGTCTACAAAGTATGCGGGTGCATTAGTCAAACCGAATGGCATGACAAGCCATTCAAAGAATCCGTCTGGAGTCCTAAACGCAGTTTTATCGATACTATCCTCAGCTACTCTAAGCTGATGGAATCCGGTGGCTAGATCAAGCTGAGAGAAAACAGAAGCACCAACCAGCTGATCAAAGAGATCATCAATCCTCGGTAAAGGGTGCCTATTCTTCTTTGTCAGCTTGTTCAACTCTCGATAATCAACACATAGACGAAGCGAACCATCCGCCTTAGTAGCGAATACCACTGGAGCACCCCATTCAGAAATGCTTCGCCTAATAAAATTCTTCTCAAGCAACTCCTTGATCTGCTTACTGAGCTCCCTTCTTTCACGAGGGGCCATGTGCCTAACAGGCAATGATACTGGCTTGGCATTATCGACTAGATAAATGCGGAAATCTATCTCTCGTTTAGGGGGTAACCCCTTAACTTCTTCAAAGACATCAGGATAGTCTCGGACCACCCTTTCAGATTGCAGATCGTCGATGGACGAGTCGAGAGATTCCAGATAACATAACATGACGGGACCTCTAGGGTTACAAGAAATTTCTAGGGGATTACCGAGGCGATTCATGAGCCTAACCACCCTATATTCACAATCGAGAATGGCTCCATAACTGGACAACCAATCCATGCCCAAGATCAATCCATATCCCGTGAACTCGAGAACATAAGCATTACACGTGAATTCTACGGCCATGATAGAAATTTTCAAATCCACACAAATCATAGATAGATGGGCAGAACCCCTAATTGGATTTGAAACACAAACGGGATCCTCAACTAGGCTAGTACTTAGGTGCAAACTTTCAACAATGTCAGAAGAGATAAAATTATGCGATGCGCCAGAATCAAATAAGGTGCGAACAGGAAAATCAGAAATATAAACAAGACTTTCTACAGAAATACTACCTCGATCCTGAACTGGAGCAGCAGTGAGAGCATGCACTTGCCCTCCAGAAGGTCCTGCACGCTGATTCTGCCCTTGCTTCTTGGGGCAATCCTTGCTAAAATGTCTGGTCTCTCCACAATGAAAGCATTCGCCCGACTTCCTCTTCCTCTTCTTACAGTCTTTAGCTATGTGCCCAACATTTCCACAGTAGTGGCATTTTCTTGGGTCCTTTGCCTTGGCCTTGTTGCCCTTGTTGTTCTTGTTGTTCTGATTGCTCTGGTTTCCTCCCCACTTGGAGTCTGTCTTCTTGGCTTGAGTCTCATTAGCCTTGACTTCCTTCTTGCCATTCTTATTGTCTCCTTGAAGCAATGCCATGTCTACTAGTCCCTCAAAAGTGGCCCCCATGGGTATATGAGATAGGGAAAAACCTTGCAATGGCTCGTTCAACCCTCGTGCAAAGCGCAAAGCCTTCTTCTGGGGAGTATTAACCATGTCCAAATCGAATCGGGCGAGCTTGTTAAACTCATTCACATACTCCCTCACTGTCATGTCCCCTTGCTTCAAAGATATAAACTTCTCCAATTGCAAATTCGCCTCAGCTAATGATAGGAACTTAAGCCCAAATCTTGTTCTAAAGTCGGCCCAAGTTTCTATAGGCCTCGTAGCATTGGTGACCTCCCACCAATAAGCAGCTTCTTCTTTTAATAACCATGCTACCAATAAGACCTTTCTATGATCTTTCACATCAAAGATGGCGAAGAGATCTTTAGTTTCTTTCAACCAATTTCTTGCCTCCACAAAAGTCTCCGTCCCAATAAAGTTCTTGCCACCCATCGCCTTAAAGTCTTTGCAAATCTTTTGCGAAATCCGCTTGTGGATTCTGAGGAGGAGGAGGAGGAGGAACCTCAGTTATATTGGGGGTATTTGCTGGGCCCACATCGTTGGCCCTAGCTTCCAAGTACCTCCAGAACCATCCGGGAATGGTCACTCCCTCGGGAAGGTTAAGATCGGCCATACTGAAAAAGAAAAAGATAGATTCAGAACGAAGAAACGAAGGATAGTGCTATGGCTTTTGGGGAATAGCCTTTTTAAAATAACTAGACTTTTCTTGGAAAATACTTAATTGGTTTTGAAAATAGTTTTTCTCAAAAGGTAAGTTTTAAAAACCTTTTGCTCAAATCTTGTAAACCTTATGCTCTGATACCAAATGTAACACCCCACCTCCGCCAGTGCCACTCTTGCAAGGACACTGGCTTTGGAGGGGCGTTTAAACAAGGTAAACATGCATGCAGATATCACAAGACAGAACATATAAGTAAAACAGAGTAGTAAAGCAGCGGATAAAACTTGCATTTCCAAAACCATAGTTAAGTTACAACAAGGTACATAGTCATTATTTTTCCAACAAACAAAGTCTAGATAAAAGCATAAACTGAAAAACTGAGATACATAATGTACTATCCCCAAAGTGAAGTGATAAACCATAGCTGGCTCAATGTCCAAAACCGTACATGAGCAAATCCAGTAAGCAAGCTAGAAAGATCCAAGCTAAGCTCCAATGTTCCCACCCTGAGAACCTGAGGGGGGGGGGACGGAAGAAAAGAGGTGAAAGAAAACAGGTCAGTCAAAAAGACTGGTAAGCCCTACTACTATCTGTCTATGAACTAGTAAAGTTAACTGGCATGAGAAGCTGAGATGAACATAAGGATAACAACATACTGGCATGATGATTAACTAACAAGATAGATAAAGGTGTCATCGCATAATCAAGGTTAAGTTTTGCACCACGGGTGTACTAGCATTCCAACATGTCAAGTAAAAACAAGAATTGATCCCTTGGCCCAAGCTTGGCCCAACATCATGAGATGACCTAAATCAAGGTCCAACTACTCGGTCTAGTCGATCGGCTCCCTATAAGCCTAACTCGTCAAGTGTCGGTGTCATGAGGCTTAATCATGTAATGTAGTTGACTGTGCAGGGTCCACCCTAGGGTGTATCTGGCCCTACGGTGTAACCCTCAGACACCATTCCATGATGCACACTCCAAACCTACCGTTGCCCGTGTTCAACTCCGGACTTAATGTGCACGACCATGGTCCGCCTGAACAACCGGGCATCATTCAGCCGTCTCTTTTGGTCTCTTACAATCAGCCCAGTAATCGTGCCCCACCCTAGCCTAGTCTGAGGGTCTTATGGTACTATCTAGAAGGTTACTGCTGAAAAGGACCACGCAACTAGGGTTTCTTAACGGGTTAAATGTGGTTAACCCGATCCAAACGTGGATTAAATCGGTTAAGAGTACCCAAGGCTCCTGACTTAACCTCGATTAATCCATCAAGCCCAAATTGGTTAAGTATTAAGTGGACCATGACTTAACCCTAATCAGGAGGCATTAATTAACTTAATGCGCTTTAACCTCTCACATTAGACTTTGTTGTGGTTACTAGTTAAGCCGGGCGGGTCCGGGTAGCTTTACACCACAACTAGGTCTAACCTCGGGTTCGAGCACAACATGACCAACTTCTCACATTGGGTCCTATTGTTTGTAGCCACTAGTTAAGCCGGGCGGGTCCGGGTAGATTTATGCTACAAACTCAACCCAACCTCGAGTTGGCCACACTCATATTTTCTAAGTGTCATGTCCATTATGTTTCCAAAACATAATTACAAGTTAGCATATCACGTCATGTTATAAAAACCATGTTAATGTCATAATGTTACCCAACCCCAACGTAATCCCATCGTTTTCATAATCGCAACAACGCATAAAGGATAAAATAGGGAACTTGGCATAATCATGACAAAAAGGTGTTGAAGCCACAAGTTTATCATGGTGGCATATGAAATGTACATATGTTTATATACTTGCATATTGCATTATTAGGCTTCAAAAGCATGCATAAAACCAAACTTAGCATATGAGTGTTACATGGTGATAAATAACATGTAGAAGTTGCTAGAAGTTCGCATTTAGCCTCACATGCAAGTTATCATAAGGGATGTGATAACTTTCATGTTGCCAAAATGCAACCTTTAACATAAAGCTTGAAGCTTTAAGGCCGTAAACTCAAGTTTAACTTGCATAACATGATAACATGTGTATAATGATCAACCCAAACTTGCATAAAATGATAACATGTGTCATACATAACTTACATAATGATCAACCAGACTTGCATATAATGATCAACCAAACTTGCATATAATGATCAACCAAACTTGCATCATTCATTTAACTTTAGAGTTCAATAAAAAGAAAGTAGAAAAGGGCTTACAATGCTATGAAGACACAAATAAATATTTATTATAAAGATTGAGACGAAGCCCTTATGCAAGCACCAAAAACCCAAATATGCAAGCTCCAAATGAAAACCCTTGAGCCAAATCAATAAAAACCCTTGCTTTGTAATAGAAATGTTGCAACTTGACTTGAATGAAAACTAAGAACACTCATACAAGCTTGAATACACTTGTATGAACTCAAAATCTCTCATAGAAATAAACTTAGGAATTTTAGCATGAGAGTGGAGGCCATGAGAGGAACAAATTTGACATAGTTTAGTTGTAGGATTGAATGATGGTGATTTAGGCTAGGTTTAGGGGTCCTTTTATAGAAGTTTAGGTTAGTTTAGGCCATAGGATTAACCCTAGTTTAGATCTAAACCATCAAAAATCGTCATAGGCCAGCAGAACAGACCAGAGAACCAAAATAGGTGCACTAAGCCAGCCAGCGTCAAGCCAGAAAGCTGTGCAGGTTTCTGGCTCGACACGGGCGCACTTCCCAAGTGCGCCAGTGTATTTTTGTGCTGGCGCACTTCACAAGTGCGCCAGTGCATTCTGGCTTGTTTTCGGTTTTTCTGCCTAACTTCGTTCGTCCATATCTTCTTCATACGGACTCCGATTTTCAAAAACTCGGACTCTATTTCGCGTATTTTTCCAAGACGAACGCAATGGCACAGCCCGTTTCCCTTGATTCAGATTTTACAGTTTAATTCTGCCTCCATTTATGTTATAACATGTTATTCAAAAATACGGGTTGTTACAATGACAATTGCGAGTTTTGTTAAACAAAAGATGTGTGTACGTGGTTTAGACATGATGTAATTAAACACTATGCAACTATCTTACGTATGTATGTAAGTGGTATGGACATGATGCACATTATAAAAGTACTGGAAGATAATATTACATATCTGATAGGTTACACGATTAGTAGGGTACATAAGATAATATTATAGCTAATACAATCAATAAATAGGAACACTGATAATAAGTAAACACTAATACGCTACATACGGTTAAGACGAATATCTTCAAAGCCTCTCATGGGCCTACGTATCTCCATTTCCAACTCATTGCATATGTGATGCCACGTGGACACAATGGACCATCCATCCATTCAGAATAATTGAAACCATTCGGCGAAGTGAAACCGATCATTAATCTGCGGCTGATGTTTTCGCTCTCCATCACAACTAGAAGCTGTACTTCGTACCCGTAGTGACACCTGATTGGATAAGAATCAACCTCTTGTTCGTACGAAGGTTGTACAACTGGTGGTTGGTGTGTCTCTGGTTGAATTGGCGGAGGAGCAACCAAAGCAGGATTGAATGAGGGGACATAATTCGGATTTTCGGGACCCTGCAGATGCAGTTGGTCCAGATTTGGTAAGTCACGCCTCAGATCTTCGTAGTGTTGCTCTTGGTACTCTATGTTCCAGTCGTCCTCGGTGTGAGGACTGCCAGTAGGTGCTCTTGGAGGGCTCCAGTCGGAATCAGCAGACGATGGCCAAGAAGGTATTTCTTTGTTTTTGAAAAATCTTGAGCAACCTCTCTGTAGATAAAGAATGGAAATACATTTTTTTGAAAAAGGTAAAGCATGAAAACCCAAAAAAAGTGAGCAGTTTCAAGCAGTGCTACAGTGATCATACATCAGTACTCATATGACTTTATGCCACTTTATATCACTTCAATCAATTAAACATAAATATATAAATTCCTTAAAACTAGTTAAGTTTGTTTTATAACCCACAAAACATTACAACCAACATAGAAAATAAAAATTAGGATACAACAAGCTAGAAATAACATATAAAGAGCAACATTTCACCAAACATAGAAAATTTAAATTAGGATACAACAAGCTAGAAATATACATACACCATAAACCTTCAATATAAACCTACTCATCCCGAGATCGGGTTAGCCAACTATGGCGAAGCTTGTAAGCCTTGTGACCCACGAAATCCGTCCCGTGTTCAAACTGGTAACGAAAATATGGAATAAGTTAGGATATTTGAGCGTTCCAACTATTTGGAGTGCGGAAATATTAATTTCTGCACCCAAACAGTTGGAGTTGCCCTTACGTTGGTGTTTGGTTAGTTGATTTGTTTATGAGAGTGTTCATGTTGGGTATAGTTTGTCAGTTAAGTGTTTTTCAATGCTGTGGTGGTGTTCATCTTGGATTTATTGGAGATCAGTACTGTTTAATCGATATGTATAAGAAAACGAATCTTAATCCATAGTGTATTTGAAATTATACAAGCCTGAAATTTTCATACCAAACTCAGACGAGTATAAACAAATGTCAAAGTAAGATTCAAATGAATAACAATGTTGTAGGCAATTTTGTGATGTTTTGGCACGTTAGTATAACTTAACATGCATTGCAAATATATCCATATAGAAATCCACATGGACGTTCTTAGCATGAGTTTTCAAGGAAGATCAAACAAACGACAATGCAAACGTTTTAGTAAATTTGGTATTGCAATACCTATATACACATAAATAAATGACAATATGTGTACCGGAACACAAATATGTTATCAAAGATAGATTTAAATGTTGCATTGGACCTAACTATACATGAAAATTGTTGCTTGTCTTTCTTTCATAATTTTGTTGGAGGCAGCGAAGGATTTATTTTTCCGTTAATGTAGGACAAACAAATGGCAACACGCATGCCATGAGGTGTGCATATTATCACACAAAATATTGTTAACTATGTGCAGCTTTAATGAATTTAGGTATATGATACTTTCAAAGATTTTAAGCTCGTTCGATCTTTCGTCATTTAAGTACTTGTAGATTAAAACTGCAAACCTAGAAACGATTACCTACAACTTCTTTCCAACTTGTGTCTACAGACATTCTTGTAATACTGTTTTTATGGAGGTGCTTTCGCAAACTCGTTTAGGTGGTTTAAGTGCTTTTTTTAATTATGGTTGCTATTTTCTATTTGAAGGGATGTTTTGTGCTATGTAAATGTATGTAGTGATGCCCAGTTGTTGACATTTGAGTCTTGTTCTTGTCTATGTAAGTGCAGTCGCGAATTGTATTGCCATTGAAGTTTTTAGCCTTTTCAATGACTAGTGACTGCAGAGGCAACTTGGGGACTCTGTGCTAGTTAGTGATATCATATTGTTGTCATACTCTATTGGTGGCAAGCTACTGCTTCGGCTTGCTGAATTGCTGGGCCAAGAGTGGATGTACCCACAGCTTGCTGCTCTGAAACAGCAAGCGCAAGCTTAATGCTCCAAAATAGAAAGTCGTGGCTTGCTGTTTAGAAGCAGCAAGCTCAGGCTTGCTGTTCCAACAAGCCATGGCTTGCTGTTTCGGAACAGCAACCCACGAATACATCCACTCTTGGCTCATATTATTTTGTTGTAATTTGTTGATTGCAGATATAGTAAAAATAGATGTTGAGTTCATATTAATTTGTAGTACGTATTATAAGTTAAATATGTTAATTTTTATTTGATCACTAACCGTTAAATTTCGTCCTTGTAGGTAGGTAAAGAATAATGTTGATGCGAAGAATGCAAGGGTGTTTTCTTGAAGTTTATTTTGGTACCCGTGTAGTAAGTTTATTTTGTAGTAGGAAAGACTTTTATTTTGGTGGTGGTTTTGTAGTAGGAATGCACAGGATGTCTTTGTTTACAACTTTGTAAACTTTGTTTATGGTTTCTGTTCAATTTCACTAATGGAAGCGGCTACTAGTCGTGTTTTTATATAATTATTTTTCATTTGATTTTTTGGTGAAGCAGCTGTACTATGATAATAGTATAGTTTAGGGTAATGATATGTGTGCAAATGTAACATCATGATATGGATGCTGTAAATTTAGCACCAGCAGACGACAGCATAAACAAATTGCTGTGCAAATATTAGTGATGGCGTTTCGTAAATGCTGATAAAACCTTGTTAATCTTTTACAGTGCGTGACAAATGCTGTTCAAAAATTAATAACAACATTTAATATATGTTGTGCATATTTCTATAGCACAAATGATATGTTGTGTAAATATTACTAACAACGTTTCATGATTGCTGGTAAAACGGGAGGGAACGTTTTTACAGTGTGTATAAAACGCTGATAAATATTAGCAACAACGTTTAAAATTAGCTGTTGGAAGTCTAAGTGTGAGTTGTACATTTTTTGACAACATGTTTCAAACGTTGTCTATTTTTCAAAATAACAACTAAAATACGCTGTGTACGTCGTATTAACAGCTAGTTCAAAACGCTTTAAAAGATGAAATGTAACAGCATTTATTCTACCGCTATTGAAAAAAGGGGACTATGACAACATGTCGTTATACAATGTTCATCAAAATGTTGTATATCATACAATAGCGGTTTTTTGACGTTGTTAAAAGCGTTTTTTGGTGTAGTGATTTTAATATGCATGGGATGGATCCTTATAGCCACACAACATGAATAAGTGAAGTACGATAAAGTTTGAGAAAGAAAACTTAACATTGAATGCTTAAAGTTCGAAAATAGATCTCATCAAAATCACTACTATTTCATCAACCGAGGATTGAGGCGCTTTTGTAGGTCAAATCCTGTTAAAATGCCGATAGAAAGTAACCATATTCCATGCTTGCTACAGATGTAAATTTTAGGTTCCTAAGCTTTAAAGTTAAAAACTACAAAGATCAAATTTAGGTTTAAAAAAATAATTACAATCAAGTAGATTACAAAGATTTGAATCTAAGCAAGTGAAGCAAGAGAAACTTAATTATCCTATACCCAAGGTTAGGCTATGTCATAATGATAAACAACATATATATTTACCTTTATGCCTAACCGAAGTTCAAAATTTGATCATCTTTTTGATACGTAAATCATAAACTCTCAAATTCAGTTACCTTTGTAGTTCATCCAATCAAAAGGTTCAATTGTTCTCTGCGATACAAAAATTCAACCCTAAAATAAAAATCCAAGGGTTTAAAATAAATTTTACCTACAAAGCTTTGATTGGTCCTTTGAATCACGTGAATCATCGTTACCGATTATTTTCTTCTTAGAATCTCATGTGCTAACAGTGTTGATTTCACCTTATAGTCTAAATTCCCCAAATTAATTTTCAGACTTCACGGAAGTAATAAAAGGGCTCGGCATCGTAATCTTCTCAAGCAATGTTTAGAATTGAATGACACCAAATGTAACACCCTGTATTTCTGTTAACACTAAAGTTGCTAATTCAAAAATAATAATGTAATGACCCGCATTGGCAGAGGTATTTTAATTAATTTATTTAATTATATAAATGGTGATTAAAAGAATTAAATGGTCGTTGAATAATATAACAGTGAATATTTAATTAAAATAATAATTAAATAATATATTTAATTCTGAAATAATCAGAATTGGCTGAAATGGCGATATGGTGTGAACTGGATCATCTGTGATATTTAATCCAGCTTAGAATTGAATTAGAATAACGAATATATTATTTGAACGGCAATTGAACGTAGAATTATAATATAATTAAAATCGAGCTTGAAATGGCGCTGCAGTTCGTAAATTGGCGATTCGAACTTCAAACGAATATACAGAAGTCGTTTTAAATCGGATTTCTGTGAAACAAGAAACGTGTGGAGCTGGTGGAGTATATCTTTCTAGTGGAAGAGAAAAATCAGGATTTCGTCGTGTAGATTTTGTTGTACGTCCAAATCAAATTTTAGAAAAGTCGCTATGTAATTCCTTTATAATTTATAAAGGAATTATTTATATTTTAAAAAAAAGGAATGTCAATATAAATCGAATATCGGGTTGACCCAGAAGTGAATATCAAGTTAGGAATTCATATAGGAATATTCTAGAGCTGTATGGTATTCCACTGTGAATATATACGATAATATTTATTTTTAAATATTTAATTTAATTATATTTAAATATATTTATATATTTAAATGGGTCACCCAGAGCTTTAAAAATAGCCACTTTTGCAAACGAAGTCGGAATTCGATGAAAACTAATTTTGTTGGATCCGCAATGTCAAATAGTTGTTAGATTTCAAGTTTCGTGATTTTTAGAGTCACTGTGTGGCCGTACCGATTTTTAGAGTGAGAAACAGTCGATATTTTAACAGTTAAAAATACGATGTGTGAGCATACGAAGTCGGAATTCGACGAAACCAGTTTCGTTGGGACCGTAATGTCGAACTCTAGCTACACATCCAATTTCGTGATTTTTAGGTATCGTGTTTGAGCACACGTATTTTTAGAAGGCAAATAAAAATAAATAAACAAGTAAATGAATGGTTGAGGCTACTACAACAAGCCAAATTTTACACTATAAAATACCCTTTACAGTTAAAACCTAATCCATTCTCTTCATTTGGTCAAAACCATTCCGCCGTGCTCATTGTTTACAGAAAGAAAAAATGGCAAACAAAGAAATCAAAAGAAAATATAAAACAAACACTACAAATCATTTCCTATATATATTTAGATTCCCAGAGGCTTGCTCTTCATTTTGGTATGCTCTGTATTGTGTTCGACGGATGCTAGTTCGATGCCAGTTTTGGGTTCGGAAGCTAGGGCCCGAGTTCGAGAGTGATTGAGCCTTAAATTCATGAAATCATTGTTGGTTTTGTGGTGAGGAGGTGAAGTAGTATCTCGTGTGAAGTTTTAGTCGAGTTTGATACCATAAAGGTTCGGTGTTTGTGAAGCCGTGACTGGTCTGGGCACCAGGTCGCGACGAGGATAGTGGCCTCGAGTTGGGGAAAAAGTATGTGAGCTTGTAGAGGAGGAGATGGTGAGAATGATGGAGATTTTAGTTTGATTTTTTTTCGTTGAGAAGTGGAAGTGCGGATTTGGTTTGAAAGTGGAGAAATGGTGTTTGAGGAAGGATGGAAATACTAGAGGATACGGTGTTAAGAAATTGGGGGAGAAGAGAATACGACGGTGCGGGTTTTTAATTGCTTGGGTGGGCCGACATACAAGGTTAAAAGCCCATCAATAATTTGTTAAGTTTAAATTAATTTTAAATAACGTATGAAATTGTAAATTCAATATCTTTGTCATATATCATCAGAATTTCGAACGGTTAGATCCGTTAGGATCGTATGGACGAGCACTCCACAATGAAACTGACTGGAAGTCCATTGGAGCTAGTTTGAATTTACAGCAAATTTAATTGTTTGATTCAAATCAAACAAACAGTTTATCGTTCTTTAACGATGAACTGCCAAAGTGAGTAAATCTCACTAACTCTGAGCAGTTTATAATTTCATGTTGTATTTTTTGAACTGTTAGAATTTGTCTGATTGATTGTGTGTTGACTGTTTGATTGAACTGCTAGTCAGTTAGTTGAATTTCTATATTGATTCTGTTTAACGAAATATATCATATGGAACTGAAAGTGATGTTATCTATATTGTTTAACATCTGTGATGCAGGGAAACAGGTTAGAGGAATCCGACTGGATTCCTCAACATTTATTTTACCATTTTCATATATATTGATATATGATGTGATATATAATCATTTATTGATTTTGTGTGGTAAGAATGATATTGATGATGGTTAATTGATATGTTAATACCATAAGAGACCCTGGGATGTAGAAAAGAAATATTTCAATGTATATTGAAAAAAAGTAATTTAATAAAATCAACCGATTTTATAAAAGGAAACATTTTGGAAATAAAGTATTTATAAATTCATAGGACTTTATAAGGAAGAATATTTATTTTTTAAATAAATAGAATAATTTTAAAAGGGAATTTTCAATGTTATATTGAAAAGAGAATATTTATAAAATCAAGAGGATTTTATAAAAGAGAATATTTATAAATAGAATATTTATAAATAGAAATATTTATAAATGGAATATTTAAAAATCGAAAATACGTTTAAGTGGAATTATAAATGAAGGGAAATCTTTATAAATGGAATATTTATAAAGTGAATTTTTTATTTAGAATAAATATAAGAGATAAAAGAAATATTTATTTGTTAAATAAATAGAATGGAAAAAAAGGAGTAGTTATTTGTTAAGTAAACAAATAGATAAGGAATAAACGCTGTAGAAGGTAATCAATATAAATGAATAAACGCTGTAGAAGGTAATCATTTTAAATGAATAAACGCTGTAGAAGGTAATCAATATAGATGAATAAACGCTGTAGAAGGTAATCATCATAAGTAAATAAACGCTGTAGAAGGAAATCTTTATAAAGCATATAAAGTTAGTGAATAAGGGTAAATCGACAAGTAGAGTTAATTGAATATCAGTTATTCAATTAGAGTTATCGAATTAGTTATTTGATAGGAGTTAATTGAGATAGAGTTAGGCAAACTAAGTTAATCGAATATTAGTTTATTCGAATAGAATTAAAGGAGTAATCAAATATTAGTTTATTCGAATAGAGATAAATAAAAGGAGTTATATCGAATATAGTTTATTCGAATAAAATTAAAGGAGTTAATCGAATATAGTTTATTCGAATGGAGGAGTTATCGAATAGAGATTATTCAAAAGAGAATTTCGTAAGGAAGTGTTAAAGAGTTAAAAGATGAACTTACCCTATTTTGAGATTTGAAATGTTGTTCAGTTAAGGTCTGAGAGGTAATTATACCCCAACTTGATTGACTTCGTTTTTAATTTAGAAATGGGTAAGGTTCGAGAGTGAAAGTGGTTAAGTGAATTTAGTAAATAAGTAAAGTGGTTTGAGTTGTCGTCGCGATGTTGATTTAAACATCTGTTAAATTCAAGTATAGAAAATTTGGAAATGTTTTCCAAATAGAATCAGAAACGTAATCAAATATTGAAACAAGGAAAATATGAATATATATATATATATATATATATATATATATGATTGATGATTGATTGATATAATTTCCATCTGGAAATAATACCGTTGTTTGCACACCTGTTTTTCTTTGATAGTAAACTCACCGACTATCGAAGTTTTTGACCATTTTAACATTGTTAATATGAAGAGACCGGTTGGATTATTATCCTAAGAACCACTCTGTATTGGCATAAGCGTTGCGAATCATATATGCCAAAGATAATTGAAGACGGAGTAAAGTGCAAGGGCTATTGTATAAGTCTTAGATAACACTACCTAAGATGGATGTACTGAATAGTGCCTTCGGTTCATCCTGTTCCTGGATGACTTGTATGGACGGATGTCTGACAGAGTATTTCCAGACGATCACGTATATTGATTTCTCCAACCGTACCAAGAGTGGAAGCGGAGAAGGAAACTTCTTTTAGCTAACACATAATGTATTGTTGAGGATGTCAATCGGTGATTGGATGGATTGGATGATGTGGCATTCAAAGTGAATCTGGTGTGATGATAAAGCGTAGCTTCTAGCCTCATCAACCGGTAAATGACTGAAATCGGGCAGGCAGCATGGTTATGTAGGTCGCACCTATTAGTGTAACAACCCGAAAATCTGGGCCAGTTTAAAATTTTTATTTTGGCAATTTTAACGAATTTTGATTATTTAAAATGAATTATTTTAAATAATAACGACGAGAAATTTATTTTTAAATGAATTCGAATGTATATATTTATACGCGTCGTCGTTAGAATATAAATAATTATATATAATTATAAAAGGAATTGAAAATGGCGCGGTAGTTCGATAATTCGATTTCAAACTTCAATTGAATGTACCGGGTGCAAAACAATCCGGATTTTAGTGAAACCAAAAACATTAGGATCTAATTGGGAATATCTTTCCAACGAATCCGAAAAATTGAGATTTCATAGCGGGAATTAAAAGATATGTCCAGTTGAAAATTCTGAATAGTCGCTATGGAATTCAGGCCCTTAAAAATGGGAATTTTGCAAACGACCTCGGATTTCAACGAAACCACTTTTGTTGGGTCCGTGATGTCAAATTATTGCTAGGTTTCAAATTTCATAATTTTTCGAATCAATATGTGAGCGTGGCATAGGAAAACGCGTTTGACCAGTTTTAGTTGATTTTAATCGACTGGAAAATGGCCATTTTTCCAACGGCCTCAGAATTCAACGAAACTAGTTTTGTTAGGACCGTTTCGTCAATACGAAGCTAGAAAATATTTTTCGGGAATTTTTAGAGTTAGTATGTGACCCCGGTATATTGAAATGCGCGTTCAAATTCAATATATAGAGTTATATGTTGATTTTAACGGAAACTGATCGAAACGATCGAATCATCCTACGATACATATCCCATTGTGTTAGGAATGGGGGTGAAACGCTATGGACGACAGGCGGTGGGCCTCGTTTAGAGGTCGAAAATAAAAGTTGCTTTTTGGTGAAAAATTAAATAAATAAATAATAAAAATAAAAATAAAACCCTTATCTCCTTTGGCCCCCCCATTCATATTCATTTCAACAGAGAGAATAAAGAAAAAATCAGAGAGGCATCGACGGAAAAAGGGGAAACCCCTGTCGCCCACCACAGCCGCCGCCAGAGGCTGGCGCACCCCCCTCCTCATCTCCGACCACCCCTTCCCTCCACCCACCTCGCCCTCATTTCTCCCTCCTCTCGAGCGACGACCGAGCCCCCCCCCCCCCATCGAAGATACCGATGCAGCCGCCCCCTCTAGCCTCGGGATAACCCTCCGCGCCTCAGACAGCCCCCCTCCTCCTGATAGCCGCCCCGACGCCCCACACACCCCCTTCGAGGCCCTGAAACCTTAGAAAATTTTACTGTAAGTTTTATTTTATTTTATTTTCAATTTTCAGTTATCGTTCTAACTGATTTTATTTGATTTGAAAACCGAAATTTATTTGATTTTAAAATTGATTTTTAACTTTGAAAAGTTTGATTTTTAACTATGGAAAGATCGGATATTTTTACCATTGTAAAGACGATATTTTTATCATTGTAAAAAGGCGATTTTTCATAGCAAAAAAGAAATGATTTTCAATAATATAAAAGTTGAATTTTTATATTCATGAAGTGAGATTTTTATATATTGAATAGCGAATTAAAAATTCGATTTTTATATATTGAATAGCGTAGTAAAAATTCGATTTTTATATATTGAATAGCGAAGTAAAAATTTGATTTTTATATATTGAATAGCGAAGTAAAAATTCGATTTTTATATATTGAATAGCGTAGTAAAAATTCGATTTCTATATATTGAATAGCGTAGTAAAAATTCGATTTTTATATATTGAATAGCGAAGTTAAAATTCGATTTTTATATATTGAATAGCGAAGTAAAAATTCGATTTTTACATATGTAGAGAATACGGGAAATGAAGGTGACCAAAAGGCGAGAACGACGAAGATTTCTATAAATGAAGTGTCATGGAATTGGGATAGCTATCGGTGAGAACTTCTCACCTTTTAATTTTTTTAGTTATAAATATATACTAGGATGCAGACGGTGTTTAGTAGCACCCGACACCCGTCGTCCACATACCATGGACGGCTTGTATGCTTGTTTGTTTGATTTTGATGTGAAGTTGATTGTGTGTTGTGATGTGAAATGAAATAAAATATTCATATAGTTAAAAATATTTTATACAGTCAAAAATAGAATTTTTAACGTGTATATGAAATGAAATAAAAATAAACAAATCGGATGATTTGTTTATATACACACATTTGACTGATATTGATTGGGACGATAAATTTTACACATCGCCCAACTGCACAAATAAAATCTGTGTTCGATTGTTTGAAACCCCACACGGGTATTGGGATGATATATGACATACACTAGTCCCAATAATTAGTTGTATGTCGATCGATTGATTGACAGACTGTTATAAGCGTTAGATATTTATATTTGATGCTTATACAGTGTAAAATGCACTTTGGATGATAGTTGATTATTCATCGTTGTTGATATATACATGTGTTGTAGAAAATCCATATAATTAACATTATATGGTAATTGATTGGGCCTCATTCCAGTTTTGAAATAGAAATATTCGAAATAGAAATATTTGAAATAGAAATATTCGAAATAGAAATATTCGAAATAGAAATATTGGAAATAGAAATATTTGAAAAAGAAATATTCGAAATAGAATATTTGAAAATTAGAAATATTTGAAATAGAAATATTTGAAACAGAATATTTGAAAATCGAAATATATGAAGCCGCGTTGATAGATTGACGCCATTTTAACGTGAACGATATTTATATCGATTTTATTCAAATTGAAGTGAATATTAAAGTGAATTGAAATTCGAATCTAATTGAATTGATTTGAAATTCGAAATAAACTGAAATGGTTTGAAATTCGAATAGAATTGAAATAGAATTGAAATCGTTTTGAAATGAATTCGAATAGAATTGAAATAGAATTGAAATCGTTTTGAAATGAATTCGAATAGAATTGAAATAGAATTGAAATCGTTTTGAAATGAATTTGAATAGAAATGAATTCGAATTGAAATTGAATAGAAATGAATTCGAATTGAATTGAAAACGAATTGAAATTGAATATGAAGTTGAAACCGTTTTGAAAACGAATTTAAAACGATTTATAAAGCACGTTTTGAATTGAAATCGACGAAGTATATATTATATATATTATATATATATAATATAATGGCCTGAATAGAACGCGCCGCGCCGCGGTAGTTCGCTAATTTTGACCATTGACTTCGAACGGATATTGCGGGAGATCGGACCGTCGGATTCTCCTAAAACCGGAACCGTTGGGTTCGTATCGAAAAGAGCTTTCTAACGATTATTAGAAATTAGAAATCTAACGGTTGGATTTTGAATTATGTCCTAATCAAATTTGAAAAAGGTCGCTGTAAGTGCAGTTCGATGGCCGTTGATGGAAATCGACTGTACAGACCTTGATAAAATTATTAAAAATAGTAATAATTTGTGTAAAATCATAAGAAATGATTTGTGAAGATTTGGGATGAAAAACTCCATATTTGAAAAGATAAAAATAGATTTTTTATCGAAGTGAACAAGTTTTGAACTAGAATTATAATTTTATTTATTTTTAAATAAATAAATTGAATTTGAAATGGTTTTGAAAATAACCAGAATTTCCAATGATTGCATTGGAATGGATTTGAATCGAAATTGTCTTCGGAATATTTCGATGTTGGATTTCGTGATTATACAGATATTGTTATGGAAATTTGAAAGATATAGATATATATCGTTATTTCCAATACGATATCGGTTGGTCGTAGAATTTGATATTGAATATAAGCCGATATATTTTCTATTCAGAGCCTTGTATTTAATATCAAATGTGATTTGGGTTTGTCGTGAATGGTGTCTTGACTAACACTGTTCTTGAACCTAGTTAAGAAAAGATTAAATCTTTTTATTTAGATTTAATGAAGTGTACCAATTAAATAATATTTAATTGGAATTGAATTGATATTGATTTTTGGGTTTATCGTGGACAGTGTTTTTAATAACACTCGTTCTTTAACCCGATAATTAATGGAATGTGATTTTGGGTTTATCGTGAACCATGTTTTAAATGACACTGATTCTTTAACCCAGTTAGATTTGAACGTGGAATGGTAATTGAATTTACCGATAACACCGTGGTGTTAGATATGAAGTACTACCAGTTTTACTTCATGGGATGAATAGTTTGGGATTGGGAAATTAAAACAAATGATTACTTCGGTAAAGTTCGTTAATCCCGACTAGTTTGAATTGATATTCAAAAATAGATTAAAGAGTAAATTTAAAGAATTTATCTTTGATAAAATTAATGGGAACCTTTCCCTATGAATGTGAAATTTAGAAACTAACTGTCGGTTAGCCAAGCAGAATGGTTTTCTAGATATTGATCTGATGTTGGTTTCGGCCTTCGGGGTTAATATTTGGGGAATTATTCTCTTGTTAATTTACAGTTAGTGACTGATGAATTGGAATGAGGCGTATGTTGTGTTTGTGTAACACTTTTATAATATATACGCGAGTTATTCAGAAAGACCGGGTTTATCCCATTCTGAATAACTGATACGACGATAAGTCGAAGATGAAGACGGTGGTCGAAGACCGGAGGTCTTCACGTCGTTTGGGTAATTACTGATGATCTTGATTGGGCTGTACACCCAAGAAGATGGAAACAGTTGGTGATCGTCCAGGCGTACTTGGAGATCGATGGATATGCGGGGTACTAGGTGCCTCCGGTTTCGTTCAGACCCAGAACGGACTTGTAAATGGACTGTGTGTCTGACATTAGATTTTAGTCCGTGTGATTGATTTCTATTAAATATATATCTGTTTGGCGGCGGAGAATTTATTCTCTTGCTTAACGCCCTTCTCTGAGACATACGAGTTCAGGGGTTATATACTGATGGATATCAAACGCATGGAGTAAATTGCCTGTGTGGCATGCCTAAGTGGCAATTGATCGAGGCTTCTATTGAAAAGCAAAGTCCTGTGGTTGATGATCGAAGCACGGCCTTTGTGGCGTAGCTTTGTGTAACGTTTGTTTCGTGAGTTTCGCACCCCGGTTGTGAACCAAAAACGGGAGAGGACCTCAGGGAGGGCATGCGTTTCTTTCTAGCTAGGGTGGTGTCAATGACCTTCCAGCCCTGACATTTATATACTTTTCACCTGTGTGGTTGTTGCTGTTGCGAGGCGCCTCGGTTTGATCGGACGATCCGGGTCCGATGGAGTCATTCGTTGGCTCATTTACGCCCCAAAGGGCGGGGAAACGTAGTGTTCAGGAATTTTAATCCACATCGGTGGACCGGCCCTGTCGCTTCAAGGGTCACTCGAGCTCTGATCCTGAGGCTCGGGCCAGAGAGTCTCGAATCGGTTGAGGACCGTCTTTTGCCTCGGTTCATAGACGGAAATCCAACTTTCAAATACGTGACATTTGCGGTTTTATTTGTAGAGCCTAGTATGGCGACATAGTGGGATGGGGCGCTTATGCCGCCTATGATTGATACTTATGATTCGAAGTTGTTTTATACACTATGCACTTATAATAGTATCAAATGATTTGTTTTTCAACGTATCAAGCATTCTTGGCTATTATAAGGTAAAAACCCTATCCTCCGGCTTGCGTTGCATTGTGTGATGGGAACTGGGTCTTATAATAGCTTCATTTTTCCTTATTTAGCATTGCGCTGTTTGTTTTATGCACTGGTGTTCTTGGGAGGAAACCCGTTCCGTGTTATACGGCGTGGTCCCTTGATTTACCTAACTTTAAAATAAAGATTTATAACTGTTTTAGTTCTCACACCAGTCCCATGACTGACCTGGAGTTTATTGTTTTAACCTAAACTCTGGGTGCCCCTATTTTGACACGGGCAGCTAGTAGTTTTGATTTTGCAGATTTATATTCACAGGATCCTGGTTTACAGCTGGAACGATATCCAGAAAGCTTTGTATCCGTATATCTCTTCTAGTTGTGTATTGTATTATTTTCCGCTGCTATGTAATTTATTGTAATCTCTGATATATTTCTGTGTAATATTGATTTATTCTCTGTATATTCTTGTAATCTGATGCATTGTTGTAATATACAATGAAATGTCCTTCCGTCTGCGTTCTGTTGTGGCTTGTTCTCGAACTATCCGCACTTTCCTCACCGGGGAAGTTACGGGTTTTCACAGTTGGTATCAGAGCTTTGGTTTACAGAGCTTAGAGAGCAAGACACAGTAGAACCATACGAAAGAATTCATCAGAAACTGGATTAGTAATATCCAACGGGAATGACTCGTTAGAGATGGGATCAGTAGTATCCTAGAACGAGTGTGAAGAGTACATTTTTAAAATGAAAACGAATTTTGTTTTGAAAATTTAAAATCAACTATTCGTATTTGATTATTTATTTATATTGATTAGGACAGTCCAGTATATAGAGATTTTGCATATACGTCTTGCAAACGTGTGTTCGAAATTTTAATATATTGGATAAATATAGAATCACACTCTAGTCGCCCGGAGATGATTCTGATGATGAGGCCTCATCATCAGTGTTTATATTCGAGTGACGAAAGTGAGATTTCTATATATTTCCTATTGACTGGTGTGAGAAACAAAAATTAGATAGGGCCTATTGTTGTGATTTGGCATCAAAAATTTGATTTTTGACTATGTATCAAAGTTATGAATTTCAAAAGCTAATCATCTAATTGATTGATGGTTGTGTTGTTTGATTATTGGTTGATTAATTAAAATTTAAACCATTTAGTCAAATTGTACCAAAAAGTGAGTTGTATTGAAAATTTATCGCATTTGCTTGCATATACTTGTGATTACATTGAACAGGTCATAGCAAGGAGGCTAGAGCAGAGAATAAAATTTGTTTGCCCGACAAATAGGTACATGTTTACTATATAATTTACTGTTTTGTTTGGGTGATGATGATTTTATGAGCCTATTGGCTAGCCGCTTGGCTTTTTCTTTTTCTTTTTGAGATCAGAAGGCCTATATGGCAATTTCGGAATTTTCCCGTGGCTCCCGGTGCAGGGGAGGTTATGGCGAAATTTTTCGAAAATTCCGGGTGTTAGCCAAATTTTTGAAATTTTTGAAAATTCTCAGAAACTGAAAAGTTGGAGAATGGAAGCCAAATCGAACGTAGAGTTGATTGATCAAACCACTTTCGATTTTGTTCCTTTTCGGGGACGAAAAGTTTTAAGTGGGGGAGATTGTAACAACCCGAAAATCTGGGCCAGTTCAAAAAATTTATTTTGGCAATTTTAACGAATTTTGATTATTTAAAATGAATTATTTTAAATAATAACGATGAGAAATTTATTTTGAAATGAATTCGAACATATATATTTATACGCGTCGTCGTTAGAATATAAATAATTATATATAATTATAAAAGGAATTGAAAATGGCGTGGTAGTTCGATAATTCGATTTCAAACTTCAATTGAATGTACCGGGTGCAAAACAATCCGGATTTTAGTGAAACCAAAAACATTAGGATCTAATTGGGAATATCTTTCCAACGAATCCGAAAAATCGAGATTTCATAGCGGAAATTAAAAGATATGTCCGGTTGAAAATTCTGAATAGTCGCTATGGAATTCAGGCCCTTAAAAATGGGAATTTTGCAAACGACCTCGGATTTCGACAAAACCACTTTTGTTGGGTCCGTGATGTCAAATTATTGATAGGTTTCAAATTTCATAATTTTTCGAATCAATATGTGAGCGTGGCATAGGAAAACGCGTTTGACCAGTTTCAGTTGATTTTAATCAACTGGAAAATGGCCATTTTTCCAACGGCCTCAGAATTCGATGAAACTTGTTTTGTTAGGACCGTATCGTCAATACGAAGCTAGAAAATATTTTTCGGGAATTTTTAGAGTTAGTATGTGACCCCGGTATATTGAAATGCGCGTTCAAATTCAATATATAGAGTTATATGTTGATTTTAACGGAAACTGGTCGAAACGATCGAATCAGCCTATGATACATATCCCATTGTGTTCGGAATGGGGGTGAAACGCTATGGACGACAGGCGGTGGGCCTCGTTTAGAGGACGAAAATAAAAGATGCTTTTTGGTGAAAAATAAAATAATTAAATAATAAAAAATAAAACCCTTATCTCCTTTGCCCCCCCCCCCCCCCGGTTCATATTCATTTCAAAAGAGAGAATAAAGAGAAAAAAAAAGAGGCATCGACGGAAAAGGGGGAAACCCCTGTCGCTCACCACCGCCGCCGCCAGAGGCTGGCGCACCCCCCTCCTCATCTCCGACCTACCCTTCCCTCCACCCACCTCACCCTCGTTTCTTCCTCCTCTCGAGCGACGACCGAGCCCCCCCCCCCCCCCATCGAATAAACCGACGCAGCCGCCCCCCTAGCCTCGCGATACCCCTCCGCGCCTCAGACAGCCCCCTCCTCCTGACAGCCGCCCCGACGCCCCACACACCCCCTTCGAGGCCCTGAAACCCTAGAAAATTTTACTGTAAGTTTTTTTATTTTATTTTATTTATTTTTCAATTTTCAGTTATCGTTCTAACTGATTTTATTTGATTTGAAAACTGAAATTTATTTGATTTTAAAATTGATTTTTAACTTTGAAAAGTTTGATTTTTAACTATGGAAAGATCGGTTATTTTTACCATTATAAAGACGATATTTTTATCATTGTAAAAAGGCGATTTTTCGTGGCAAAAAGAAATGATTTTCAATAATATAAAAGTTGAATTTTTATATTCATGAAGGTGAGATTTTTTTATATTGAATAGCGAAGTAAAAATTCGATTTTTATATATTGAATAGCGTAGTAAAAATTCGATTTTTATATATTGAATAGCGAAGTAAAAATTCGATTTTTATATATTGAATAGCGAAGTAAAAATTCGATTTTTATATATTGAATAGCGTAGTAAAAATTCGATTTTTATATATTGAATAGCGTAGTAAAAATTCGATTTTTATATATTGAATAGCGAAGTAAAAATTTGATTTTTACATATTGAATAGCGAAGTAAAAATTCGATTTTTACATATGTAGAGAATACGGGAAATGAAGGTGACAAAAAGGCGAGAACGACGAAGATTTCTATAAATGAAGTGTCATGGAATTGGGATAGCTATCGGTGAGAACTTCTAACCTTTTAATTTTTCTAGTTATAAATATATACTAGGATGCAGACGGTGTTTAGTAGCACCCGACACCCGTCGTCCACAGACCATGGACGGCTTGTATGCTTGTTTATTTGATTTTGATGTGAAGTTGATTGTGTGTTGTGATGTGAAATGAAATAAAATATTCATATAGTTAAAAATATTTTATACAGTCAAAAATAGAATTTTTAACGTGTATATGAAATGAAATAAAAATAAACAAATCGGATGATTTGTTTATATACACACATTTGACTGATATTGATTGGGACGATAAATTTTACACATCGCCCAACTGCACAAATAAAATCTGTGTTTGATTGTTTGAAACCCCACACGGGTATTGGGATGATATATGACATACACTAGTCCCAATAATTAGTTGTATGTCGATCGATTGATTGACAGACTGTTATAAGCGTTAGATATTTATATTTGATGCTTATATAGTGTAAAATGCACTTTGGATGATGGTTGATTATTCATCGTTGTTGATATATACATGTGTTGTAGAAAATCCATATAATTAACATTATATGGTAATTGATTGGGCCTCATTCCAGTTTTGAAATAGAAATATTCGAAATAGAAATATTTGAAATAGAAATATTTGAAATAGAAATATTCGAAATAGAAATATTCGAAATAGAAATATTTGAAAAAGAAATATTCGAAATAGAATATTTGAAAATTAGAAATATTTGAAATAGAAATATTTGAAACAGAATATTTGAAAATCGAAATATATGAAGCCGCGTTGATAGATTGACGCCATTTTAACGTGAACGATATTTATATCGATTTTATTCAAATTGAAGTGAATATTAAAGTGAATTGAAATTCGAATCTAATTGAATTGATTTGAAATTCGAAATAAACTGAAATGGTTCGAAATTCGAATAGAATTGAAATAGAATTGAAATCGTTTTGAAATGAATTCGAATAGAATTGAAATCGTTTTGAAATGAATTCGAATAGAATTGAAATAGAATTGAAATCGGTTTGAAATGAATTTGAATAAAAATGAATTCGAATTGAAATTAAATAGAAATGAATTCTAATTGAAATTGAATTGAAAACGAATTGAAATTGAATATGAAGTTGAAACCGTTTTGAAAACGAATTTAAAACGATTTATAAAGCACGTTTTGAATTGAAATCGACGAAGTATATATTATATATATAATATAATGGCCTGAATAGAACGCGCCGCACCGTGGCAGTTCGCGAATTTCGACCATTGACTTCGAACGGATATTGCGGGAGATCCGACCGTCGGGTTCTCCTAAAACCGGAACCGTTGGGTTCATATCGAAAAGAGCTTTCTAACGAATATTAGAAATTAGAAATCTAACGGTTGGATTTTGAATTATGTCCAAATCAAATTTGAAAAAGGTCGCTGTAAGTGCAGTTTGATGGCCGTTGATGGAAATCGACTGTACAGGCCTTGATAAAATTATTAAAAATAGTAATAATTTGTGTAAAATCATAAGAAATGATTTGTGAAGATTTGGGATGAAAAACTCCATATTTGAAAAGATAAAAATAGATTTTTATCGAAATGAACTAGTTTTGAACTAGAATTATAATTTTATTTATTTTTAAATAAATAAATTGAATTTGAAATGGTTTTGAAAATAACCAGAATTTCCAATGATTGCATTGGAATGGATTTGAATCGAAATTGTCTTCGGAATATTTCGATGTTGGATTTCGTGATTATACAGATATTGTTATGGAATTTTGAAAGATATAGATATATATCGTTATTTCCAATACGATATCGGTTGGTCGTAGAATTTGATATTAAATATAAGCCGATATATTTTCTATTCAGAGCCTTGTATTTAATATCAAATGTGATTTGGGTTTGTCGTGAATGGTGTCTTGACTAACACTGTTGTTGAACCTAGTTGAGAAAAGATTAAATCTTTTTATTTAGATTTAATGAAGTGTACCAATTAAATAATATTTAATTGGAATTGAATTGATATTGATTTTTGTGTTTATCGTGGACAATGTTTTAAATAACACTCGTTCTTTAACCCGATAATTAATGGAATGTGATTTTGGGTTTATCGTGAACCGTGTTTTAAATGACACTGATTCTTTAACCTAGTTAACGATTAAAACTAAGTGGAGTTTTAATGAATCTTTAATTAGATTGAAATGATCGAGAATGGAGTACCACCAGTTTTGCTCCAGGCGATAGTTAAATCTTTAATTAGATTTGAACGTGGAATGGTAATTGAATTTACCGATAACACCGTGGTGTTAGATATGAAGTACTACCAGTTTTACTTCATGGGATGAATAGGTTGGGATTGGAAAATTAAAACAAATGATTACTTTGGTAAATTTCGTTAATCCCGACTAGTTTGAATTGATATTCAAAAATAGATTAAAGAATAAATTTAAAGAATTTATCTTTGATAAAATTAATGGGAACCTTTCCCTATGAATGTGAAATTTAGAAACTAACTGTCGGTTAGCCAAGCAGAATGGTTTTCTGGATATTGATCTGATGTTGGTTTCGGCCTTCGGGGTTAATATTTGGGGAATTATTCTCTTGTTAATTTACGGTTAGTGACTGATGAATTGGAATGAGGCGTATGTTGTGTTTGTGTAACACTTTTATAATATATACGCGAGTTGTTTAGAAAGACCGGGTTTATCCCATTCTGAATAACTGATACGACGATAAGTCGAAGATGAAGACGGTGGTCGAAGACCGGAGGTCTTCACGTCATTTGGGTAATTACTGATGATCTTTATTGGGATGTACACCCAAGAAGATGGAAACAGTTGGTGATCGTCCAGACGTACTTGGAGATCGATGGATATGCGGGGTACTAGGTGCCTCCGGTTTCGTTCAGACCCAGAACGGACTTGTAAATGGACTGTGTGTCTGACATTGGATTTTAGTCCGTGTGATTGATTTCTATTAAATATATATCTGTTTGGCGGCGGAGAATTTATTCTCTTGCTTAACGCCCTTCTCTGAGATATACGAGCTCAAGGGTTATATACTGATGGATATCAAACGCATGGAGTAAATTGCCTGTGTGGCATGCCTAAGTGGCAATTGATCGAGGCTTCTGTTGAAAAGCAAAGTCTTGTGGTTGATGATCGAAGCACGTCCTTTGTGGCGTAGCTTTGTGTAACGTTTGTTTCGCGAGTTTCGCACCCCGGTTGTGAACCAAAAACGGGAGAGGACCTCAAGGAGGGCATGCATTTCTTTCCAGCTAGGGTGGTGTCAGTGACCTTCCATCCTTGACATTTATATACTTTTCACCTGTGTGGTTGTTGCTATTGCGAGGCGCCTCGATTTGATCGGACGATCCGGGTCCGATGGAGTCATTCGTTGGCTCATTTACGCCCCAAAGGGCGGGGAAACGTAGTGTTCTGGAATTTTAATCCACATCGGTGGACCGGCCCTGTCGCTCCAAGGGTCACTCGAGCTCTGATCCTGAGGCTCGGGCTAGAGAGTCTCGAATCGGTTGAGGACTATCTTTTGCCTCGGTTCATAGATGGAAATCCAACTTCCAAATACGTGACATTTGCGGTTTTATTTATAGATCCTAGTATGGCGACATAGTGGGATGGGGCGCTTATGCCGCCTATGATTGATACTTATGATTCGAAGTTGTTTTATACACTATGCACTTATAATAGTATCAAATGATTTGTTTTTCAACGTATCGAGCATTCTTGGCTATTATAAGGTAAAAACTCTATCCTCTGGCTTGCGTTGCATTGTGTGATGGGAATTGGGTCTTATAATAGCTTCATTTTTCCTTATTTAGCATTGCGCTGTTTGTTTTATGCACTGGTGTTCTTGGGAGTAAACTCGTTCCGTGTTATACGGCGTGGTCCCTTGATGTACCTAACTTTAAAATAAAGATTTATAACTGTTTTAGTTCTCATACCAGTCCCATGACTGACCTGGAGTTTATTGTTTTAACCTAAACTCTGGGTGCCCCTATTTTGACACGGGCAGCTAGTAGTTTTGGTTTTGCAGATTTATATTCACAGGATCCTGGTTTACAGTTGGAACGATATCCGGAAAGCTTTGTATCCGTATATCTCTTCTAGTTGTGTATTGTATTATTTTCTACTGCTATGTAATTTATTGTAATCTCTGATATATTTCTGTGTAATATTGATTTATTCTCTGTATATTCTTGTAATCTGATGCATTGTTGTAATATACAATGAAATGTCCTTCCGTCTGCGTTCTGTTGTGGCTTGTTCTCGAACTATCCGCACTTTCCTCACCAGGGAAGTTACGGGTTTTTACAATTAGGGTGTATAATCACCTGATCTAGAGTTTCATTTATTTCTAAAAATCTATTGTCGATACTGTCCCATTCGGGAAACGGTTGCTGATCCCAACCGTTGGTGATATACATTCGATACACTCAAGTGAAATGAGTGGTCGGTCATGTGTGGCTGGGTTGCAAGATGTTCTTGTTGAACCCAGTGTATTCCTCTCTAGAGGTACACTAGCGAAAGGTGGTTCCATACCTTGTCATAGTTGGAAATCCATAACCCAATACGTGCTTGCGGTTTTGATTGTATACAATATATGTAGAACGTGAGATAAAAGCGTTTCTGCTAGATGATTATTATATTGTGTTTGATAGACATTATTATAATATCAAAGGTTTTGATATAAAGATAATTTGGATTCTCATAAGGGAAAAACCCGCTCTGTTATACGGCGTGGTCATATGAGATATCATTTACCTGCTTGAACTGTTTTAAACTGTTTTACTCACACCATTCCCATGACTGACCCGGAGTTTATTTATTTGTCTTCCCTAAACTCTTGGGTGCCTAAATTTGTACGGGCAGTCAAGTAGTCGGTATTTACAGATATACTGGAAGAGCTTGGAGCAGGAGGCTTCAGGATCATATAGTTATAGTTTTTTCCGCGGTGTTGAAAGTGCTGTACTTTGATAATGATATGTATATTCAAGTACAGATTTGTATTTCAAAGTTATGTTATGAAATATATTTATTCGTTCCACTGTGAGATTCGTGTTACTCTGATGTTGTGTTCTTCTTCTTATTCTATTCTAAGTTTCTATCTTATCCATCCTCACCCTCTAATTTCTTTCACTAATGACCGGTATTTTTCGATGTTTTGGTTATCGACATCGTGTTTATGTCGATAACCAAAGTCGCTCAAAATCCAGGTCATTACAGTTGGTATCAGAGCTTAAGTTATGTGAATTACCTTGGCTCTGTGGCGTGACTCGGTAGAGATAGGGTTAGTAATGCCCTAGATTGAGTTGAGTGTATATATACGAGTGAACGTATTTGTTATCGATATAAAAATTGTTTTATGTTGTGGAGATTCATTGGTTGAGTTGTTTATGAGTTCTGGTCGATCAGTTTGATCCACTGTATCGGTAGGAGTTACTAAACACTCGAATACGATGGGTCGTCACGATATGTTTTGAAAAGAGGGTAAAATAAAATAAGTTTACCCAAGGTATATCTTGATATAGAGAAGATATATATCAAAATTTTAATATATTGGATATATTGGTTGTTATTATAATCGAGTAAGATTATAAATTAAATGGGTATGTAATTTACCAATCAGAATTCATATATGTGAAATACGTGAAATCAGATGAGTTAAATCTGAAATTTAAACCCGAAATTGAATCAAAATTCTAGAAAATTGGATAAGTGTTTGTAAATGGATTTGGATTAAAAATAAGGAAAATTTAAGATCTTGGGAGATTTTAAATTGTTTTACAAGCAGTGTGAATTATAATTTGAAATGAATTTCAAAGTGGAAATGTTTAGAAATGGTTTTATAGTATTGAACTCACTTCGATCACTGGAAAATAGATTCTGATGATGACAGCTGCATCATCAGTATTCATTTTCGAGTTGTAAGTGACGAATGACTACCAGAGATACTGTTTTGAATTTGTTTTGGGAAAGACAAGTTGTGTTGAATTTCAAAATGGGATTTATAATAAAGAATGAATAAAGAAAGTTTGAAATAGAAATTAAATATTGAAATTCAAAGGGAGTTTGAATATATGAAATTCAATGGAATTGAAATAGAATTTGAATATAGAAAATATAAAGGAATTCAATTATAGAATTTGAATAGTTGGAATTTGAGTATAGAAATTCAAATGGGAATTATAATATAAAATGTGAATAGAAATTGAATAGAATTAACTAAGTCGAAGAGAAATTAGTTAATCGAGTTTTGAATTTGAAGTTGAACTTTGAAAGGTGAATTGGATTTGTAAATGGATATTCGAAATCGAATATAGAACTTAAATTTGAAATTTGGATTCAAATTAGTTAATAAGCAAGTTAAATTATATTTTAACATGTCATGTTCAAATATAAAAGTGAAATAGACTAAAGGGTTAATTAACAAATTAATTAACGAATTGAGTTAAAATGATCAGGTACAGTTAAAATAGATTGGGCAGGTATAAATATATATGAGATAGGTATGGATAAGGTATGAAGGTATATAAATAGAATGCTCGACGAAAAGGTATGTATTTAATTCATATATGAGATTTTATGTGCCGTATCGGCTAGCCGCTTGGCTTTTTCTTTTGGATTGGTGAGGGCCATGGGAGGCTATTTGAAATATCCCGATGCTCCCAGTACAAGGGAGGTTATGGAGAATTTTTACGGGAATTTAAGGAGTTAGCATATTTTTAAGATAATTTGATAGTTAGAAATCAACGTATCGATATATATATATAAGTCGATAAGGAAGCGAACTTAAAAATAGAATAGTATAATCAAAAAGGAAGACTAGGAATAAAATCTAGTAAGAATAGAAAGAGGAAGCATATATGTGTTTAAAAGTTAGTGAATAAGTAGTTGTATGGTATTGATTATTCGAGTAAGTAGTCATATCTGTTTTGACGTTATAAATGTTATTCAGTCAAGGTCTGAGAGGTAGTTATACCCCAACTTGATTGATTTCATTATTAACAAATAAATAGTAAGATTTCAGGCTCGAAGATCAATGTTGAATAAGAGTTAGTTGAATATAGTATTGGGTTGTCATAACGATGTTTTACACAACATCCATTTTAAACCAAATAAGTGTAAGCTTGGAAATATAATAAAGAATATTTTCTAAGTATAGAAATAAACGAGATCGGAAAAGAGATAAGTAATTGGAATATTTTCCAAATATAAATAGCATATATTTTCTAAGGTTTAGAAAATAAACGAAGGCAATATTCGAAAATGTTTTCTAAATAACATAAAAGGCCAATATGGTTATTGAAAATATTTGGTTAACAAATATTGATAAAGAAATAGAGAAGTGATTTAACTAATGGAATATTAATTATGGGCTCAGTTGAATTTCAAAAAGGAAAATTTGATTTTTGAAAAGAGTAAACTGTTTAAAAACTCCCAGGGAAAGACTGTTTAAATTAAAAACAAATTTAACAGAAATTTGTGAAAGCAGATTTGAATTAAAGTAAAGTCAGTTAAGTGGTAACTGAAGTTGAATTGAAATCGAATAAGATGGGATTTGTGAAATTAGAATCTGAAATGGTATTGGATTGAGGAGTTAAGGAATTGAAAATCAAGAATTAAATTTGAGTTGAAATGGGATTTGGCTTGGATATAAGCGAATGGTTGTGTTGGAGATAAAAACAGATTTGGAGTTTGATTGGCATGACATTGGTATATGCTGAATTGATAACAGGTGGAAAGGATATAATGATATGCCGACAAAAAGGTACAAGTTTATATTTCTATTGGATATAAGATTTATGAGCCGAATTGGCAAGCCACTTGGCTGTTTGATTTTCTTTTGGGTTGGAGATGGCCCAGAGAGGCGAGTTGGAGTTTGACCGATTGACCAGTACAAAGGAGGTGCTGGCGAAATTTTTCGAAGAGTTAAGGCGTTAGAAAATTTTCAGGATTTTTGGAAATTTTCGCTGATAAGAATGAATAAATAATTTAATTGAAATTAAATTAGTTCAGTTGAAACTGAAGTTAAGAAGTGAATAAATATGTTCTAACCAGTCGATAGGGTCGTCCTCTACCTTTTAGCAATTTCGAGGACGAAATTATTTTAAGTGGGAAAGATTGTAATGACCCGCATTGGCAGAGGTATTTTAATTAATTTATTTAATTATATAAATGGTGATTAAAAGAATTAAATGGTCATTGAATAATATAATAGTGAATATTTAATTAAAATAATAATTAAATAATATATTTAATTCTGAAATAATCAGAATTGGCTGAAATGGCGATATGGTGTGAACTGGATCATCTGTGATATTTAATCCAGCTTAGAATTGAATTAGAATAACAAATATATTATTTGAACGACAATTGAACGTAGAATTATAATATAATTAAAATCGAGCTTGAAATGGCGCTGCAGTTCGTAAATTGGCGATTCGAACTTCAAACGAATATACAGAAGCTGTTTTAAATCGGATTTCTGTGAAACAAGAAACGTGTGGAGCTGGTGGAGTATATCTTTCTAGTGGAAGAGAAAAATCAGGATTTCGTCGTGTAGATTTTGATGTACGTCCAAATCAAATTTTAGAATAGTCACTGTGGAATTCCTTTATAATTTATAAAGGAATTATTTATATTTAAAAAAAGGAACGTCGATATAAATCGAATATCGGTTTGACCCAGAAGTGAATATCAAGTTAGGAATTCATATAGGAATATTCTAGAGCTGTATGGTATTCCACTGTGAATATATACGATAATATTTATTTTTAAATATTTAATTTAATTATATTTAAATATATTTATATATTTAAATGGGTCACCCAGAGCTTTAAAAATATCCACTTTTGCAAACGAAGTCGGAATTCGACAAAAACTAATTTTGTTGGATCCGCAATGTCAGATAGTTGTTAGATTTCCAGTTTCGTGATTTTTAGAGTCACTGTGTGGCCGTACCGATTTTTAGAGTGAGAAACAGTCGATATTTTGATAGTTAAAAATACGCTGTGTGAGCATACGGAGTCGGAATTCGACGAAACCAGTTTTGTTGGGACCGTAATGTCAAACTCTAGCTACACGTCTAGTTTCGTGATTTTTAGGTATCGTGTTTGAGCACACGGATTTTTAGAAGGCAAATAAAATTAAAAAAATAAAAAATGAATGGTTGAGGCTTCTACAACAAGCCAAATTTTACACTATAAAATACCCTTAACAGTTAAAACCTAATCCATTCTATTCATTTGGTCAAAACCATTCCGTCGTGCTCATTGTTTACAAAAAGAAAAAATGGCAAACAAGGAAATCAAAAGAAAAAATAAAACAAATACTACAAATCATTTCCTATACATATTTAGATTCCCAGAGGCTTGCTCTTCATTTTGGTATGCTCTGTATTGTGTTCGACGGATACTAGTTCGATGTCAGTTTTGGGTTCGGAAGCTAGGGCTCGAGTTCGAGAGTGATTGAGCCTTAAATTCATGAAATCATTGTTGGTTTTGTGGTGAGGAGGTGAAGTAGTATCTCGTGTGAAGTTTTCGTCGAGTTTGATGCCATAAAGGTTCGGTGTTTGTGAAGCCGTGACTGGTCTGGGCACCAGGTCGCGACGAGGATAGTGGCCTCGAGTTGGGGAAAAAGTGTGTGAGCTTGTAGAGGGGGAGATGTTGAGAATGATGGAGATTTTAGTTTGATTTTTTTCGTTGAGAAATGGAAGTTCGGATTTGGTTTGAAAGTGGAGAAATGGTGTTTGAGGAAGGATGGAAATACTGGAGGATACGGTGTTAAGAAATTGGGGGAGAAGAGAATACGGCGGTGCGGGTTTTTAATTGCTTGGGTGGGCCGACATACAAGGTTAAAAGCCCATCAATAATTTGTTAAGTTTAAATTAATTTTAAATAACGTATGAAATTGTAAATTCAATATCTTTGTCATATATCATCAGAATTTCGAACGGTTGGATCCGTTAGGATCGTATGGACGAGCACTCCACAATGAAACTGACTGGAAGTCCATTGGAGCTAGTTTGAATTTACGGCAAATTTAATTGTTTGATTCAAATCAAACAAACAGTTTATCGTTCTTTAACGATGAACTGCCAAAGTAAGTAAATCTCACTAACTCTGAACAGTTTATAATTTCATGTTGTATTTTTATAACTGTTAGAATTTGTCTGATTGATTGTGTGTTGACTGTTTGATTGAACTGCTAGTCAGTTAGTTGAATTTCTATATTGATTCTGTTTAACGAAATATATCATATGGAACTGAAAGTGATGTTATCTATATTGTTTAACATCTGTGATGCAGGGAAACAGGTTGGAGGAATCCGACTGGATTCCTCAACATTTATTTTACCGTTTTCATATATATTGATATATGATGTGATATATAATCAGTTATTGATTTTGTGTGGTAAGAATGATATTGATGATGGTTAATTGATATGTTAATACCATAAGAGACCCTAGGATGTTGAAAAGAAATATTTCAATGTATATCGAAATAAAGTAATTTTATAAAATCAACCGATTTTATAAAAGGAAACATTTTGGAAATAAAGTATTTATAAATTCATAGGACTTTATAAAGAAGAATATTTATTTGTTAAATAAATAGAATAATTTTAAAAGGGAATTTTCAATGTTATATTGAAAAGAGAATATTTATAAAATCAAGAGGATTTTATAAAAGAGAATATTTATAAATAGAATATTTATAAATAGAAATATTTATAAATGGAATATTTATAAATAGAAAATACGTTTAAGTGGAATTATAAATGAAGGGAAATATTTATAAATGGAATATTTATAAAGTGAATTTTTTATTTAGAATAAATAGAAGAGATAAAAGAAATATTTATTTGTTAAATAAATAGAATGGAAAAAAAGGAGTAGTTATTTGTTAAGTAAACAAATAGATAAGGAATAAACGCTGTAGAAGGTAATCAATATAAATGAATAAACGATGTAGAAGGTAATCATTTTAAATGAATAAACACTGTAGAAGGTAATCAATATAAATGAATAAACGTTGTAGAAGGTAATCATTATAAGTAAATAAACGCTGTAGAACGAAATCTTTATAAAGCATATAAAGTTAGTGAATAAGGGTAAATCGACAAGTAGAGTTAATTGAATATCAGTTATTCAATTAGAGTTATCGAATTAGTTATTCGATAGGAGTTAATTGAGATAGAGATAGGCAAACTAAGTTAATCGAATATTAGTTTATTCGAATAGAATTAAAGGAGTAATCGAATATTAGTTTATTCGAATAGAGATAAATAAAAGGAGTTAAATCGAATATAGTTTATTCGAATAGAATTAAAGGAGTTAATCGAATATTGTTTATTCGAAAGGAGGAGTTATCAAATAGAGATTATTCGAAAGAGAATTTCGTAAGGAAGTGTTAAAGAGTTAAAAGATGAACTTACCCTATTTCGAGATTTGAAATGTTGTTCAGTTAAGGTCTAAGAGGTAATTATACCCCAACTTGATTGACTTCGTTTTTAATTTAGAAATGGGTAAGGTTCGAGAGTGAAAGTGGTTAAGTGAATTTAGTAAATAAGTAAAGTGGTTTGAGTTGTCGTCGCGATGTTGATTTAAACATCTGTTAAATTCAAGTATAGAAGATTTGGAAATGTTTTCCAAATAGAATCAGAAACGTAATCAAATATTGAAACAAGGAAAATATGAATATATATATATATGATTGATGATTGATTGATATAATTTCCATCTGGAAATAATATCGTTGTTTGCATACCTGTTTTTCTTTGATAGTTAACTCACCGACTATCGAAGTTTTTGACCATTTTAACGTTGTTAATATGGAGAGACCGGTTGGATTATTATCCTAAGAACCACTATGTATTGGCATAAGTGTTGCGAATCATATATGCCAAAGATAATTGAAGATGGAGTAAAGTGCAAGGGCTATTGTATAAGTCTTAGATAACACTACCTATGATCGATGTACTGAATAGTGCCTTCGGTTCATCCTGTTCCTGGATAACTTGTATGGACGGATGTCTGACAGAGTATTTCCAGACGATCACGTATATTGATTTCTCGAACCGTAACAAGAGTGAAAGCGGAGAAGGAAACTTCTTTTAGCTAACACATAATGTATTGTTGAGGACGTCAATCGGTGATTGGATGGATTGGATGATGTGGCATTCAAAGTGAATCTGGTGTGATGATAAAGCGTAGCTTCTAGCTTCATCAACCGGTAAATGACAGAAATCGGGCAGGCAGCAAGGTTATGTAGGTCGCACCTATTAGGGTGTATAATCACCTGATCTAGAGTTTCATTTATTTCTAAAAATCTATTGTCGATACTGTCCCATTCGGGAAACCGTTGCTGATCCCAACCGTTGGTGATATACATTCGATACACTCAAGCGAAATGAGTGGTCGGTCATGTGTGGCCGGGTTGCAAGATGTTCTTGTTGAACCCAATGTATTCCTCTCTAGAGGTACACTAGCGAAAGGTGGTTCCATACCTTGTCATAGTTGGAAATCCATTACCCAATACGTGCTTGCGGTTTTGATTGTATACAATATATGTAGAACGTGAGATGAAAACGTTTCTGCTAGATGATTATTATATTGTGGTTGATAGACATTATTATAATATCAAAGGTTTTGATATAAAGATAATTTGGATTCTCATAAGGGAAAAACCCATTCCGTTATACGACGTGGTCTTATGAGATATCATTTACGTGCTTGAACTGTTTTAAACTGTTTTACTCACACCAGTCCCATGACTGACCCGGAATTTATTTGTTTGTCTTCCCTAAACTCTTGGGTGCCTAAATTTGTACGGGCAGTCAAGTAGTCGGGATTTACAGATATACTGGAAGTGCTTGGAGCAGGAGGCTTCAGGATCATATAGCTATAGTTTTTTCCGTTGTGTTGTAAGTGCTGTACTTTGATAATGATATGTATATTCAAGTACAGATTTGTATTTCAAAGTTATGTTATGAAATATATTTATTCGTTCCGCTGTGAGAGACGTGTTACTCTGATGTTGTGTTCTTCTTCTATTCTAAGTTTCTATCTTATCTATCCTCACCCTCTAATTTCTTTCACTAATGACCGGTATTTTTCGATGTTTTGGTTATCGACATTGTGTTTATGTCGATAACCAAAGTCGCTCAAAATCCGGGTCATTACAAATAATAAATGTGTAAAGGGGAGATGTATCTAATGTGCATACAAATAATAATAATAATAATAAATGTGTAAAAGGGAGATGTATCTAATGTGTACGTATTTATATTCGATGGATTGACAAATAATAAATGTTGATAATGTACATTAAGAAAGTAATTATGACATAATTTGAAATAGGAGTAATTTACAGCCCTTAAATTGTGAACATAATTGGCTTCTCTTTATAACAGACAGCTTGTATTAACCTTGGCTTCATCGACGGCTCAAATTAACTTGCAACTCTATATAAACAACATAGCTCTCACAAACTAATTCACACAAAAAAGAAGAAGGAGCCGTCATGTTGCTGAAGAGAGACTAGGAGTAGCCGTCAAATTTAGAGACGATTAAGAGTTAATTCAAAGCTTAAAACTACAACAAATAAATCAAAACAACGTCAACCTCAAAGGATAGCATAACCAAATTCAGAATCTTGAATACAAGATTTGTCATACGTTGTAAGTAGAGTACTATTCCGATATGAATAAAAATTGAGACTTGATTTGTGTAGAATGAAAATGGAATCGTACTTTAATTGTAACGATGCTAGTTCATAATTGTATGTTGTTCTGATTTTATTATAAATGGATTTGGGATGTTGTAGTATAATTAACATGAAATTGGATTAATTGTACATTTGCAATGAAAAGTAACACCCCTTGCAAGTATACGATTCATGTTGGAAATTGACATTTATATGTTGTGGTTAATAAGAAGTTGTATATATTTTGTTACAACCAAGTTGAGACTTATGTAAACATAATTCACTGTTATGCCTACATGATTTAGATCTTTGTATATATATGCCTATGATCATTTCAAGTGTAGTTGGATCCATTTGGGTAACATGATTCATATAAGTTTATGTTGGAATAGGCCTGCGCATAGTTCTCATTTTTCAAGGATGGCCTTTCATTAGTTGAGGGAGGGGTCGAGTGGGACCATAGCCACTAGAAAAAAAACAGACCTTAGCATCTGCATCGGCGGATATCTGAAAGCTCCCGACCGAGTTCTGTATTTCTAGAGTAGCCCTGACACGGAACTCGGGCTGCACATTACAGGACATGTGCATCTAGATAAGCGATAACGATTCGCGACACATACGTGGAAAAAGTCTAGGAACATATACCACTCTAGGTAGTGTGTCCTAGACTAGAGGGCATCGTTCGGAAGATAGCGTAAATCCTAGATTAGATCTAGGTCTGAAACAATAAATGTACGCCTGAAGGCAACAAAAATTACAGGGATTGGGATCACGTTATCATTACTAGTTGGGACACTAGTTAGGTGGTGCAGAGATTAGTATGGGATACGATAGTATATTCGGTTCGAGATAACTTAACTTAGTTTAGGGTGCTTTCCCATTTCCAGCATATACTTATCATGCTCTTTTTCTTATCCATAGACTGAATAGTCACTAGACTTACTCAGGCTTTATGTATGACTCTACTTTTCTTTCGTCTTCTTTTCTTCTGTCCCCCCCCCCTGGGTAGTTGAGGAGGGAATAGTTCAGCTCAGGTTAGATTGGACCGCTGCTCTTCCCAAGCTTGAAGATTCTTGGACAAAGTGCTTTGGACTCTCCTTTTCGCTGCTATGGCTGGCTTATGCTACACTGGGGAATATAAATGTATTTTTTATGCTTCTTTATTTTGTAAGACAGATGATACTCTGATATTGGAAAACAATTGTTGTACAAACTATCTTATCAATAAAGTAGAGTTTTATTTTCCGCTGTTTAATTTCTGTCCGTCTTGTAATTTATCTGCATCTTTTACCCTAAATGCTCCACAAAACTTAGTGCATTCCCTTTGTGAGTGACACTAACGGATGTGGGGTGTTACACCAAAAGTTTAACATCATAGCCAAGAATAGATTTGACTTTGTCGATAAAGTGCTGAGGTCCGTCGTAGTTGAAAATTTGAGGTTAGACCAAAATGAAGAGGAAAGCGGGAAAATGAAAATAAAAGGGGGGAATAGAATTAGCTGAAAGGTGGATTGATGGTGTGAGTCGATGGTTGAGATTTTGTTATAAATGATGGTTCGGATCGCTGAGGTGTAAATTTTTATTAATTTGAATATATTTATATCTAGTGCAACATCTTTTGAAAGGCAAGCACGAATTTTTTATTCAAATAAACAACAACTAATATTTACAACATTTCCAAAGGAAAGATAACTCCCAACAGACTACTTAAGGAAAAAATTACAAATAAGAAATACTAGAGCTTATTAATTTCGTATCAAGTAAATTTCTGCCATCAAGATAACTTCCATTATGTCATCAATTTAGATTTGCAACGTAGAATACTTTCATCTCATCATCCTCAGGTTGTGAATTAACCTGTCACCATATATATGTTTATATGTCCATAAATATTTTCCTTCTTTTGCCAATATGAATCACTTTTGCCATCAATTGTGATTACTATCAACCCATCAAGTAACACTAACTCATTTGTTAAAACCAAACTTAACAATAGCATACAATGCTAGAGATCACTTTTGTGACTAAAGGCCCATCATCATTAGGTTGCAATTGTAGAAGCATTAACAAAGTAAACAATTTCATCGCAGCAAACATGTACATCATTAGAACTCATCTTTACATGTAATCCATGCTTTAACCCACCTCGATTCTTCAAGTAACAGAACTAAAAGTGATACCCAATTCCAGTTACTACAACATCTTACTGATATCAATGCTAATATCTTGAATCGTGTATTGCAATAGACAAAAACTAGCATAGCTATCATTACATTGTAGTTAGCAACACCTTGGATATTCGTTGCAGTAGGCCATGTATGGCGTAGTGAATGAAATGAGGTGGCTGTCATTGATTGGATGATGTGGGTAATGTTTAAATAGGAAGCATGGATTGGTTTCAATCATTGGATTAATCATGCATCTATGGTTGCAGCTTCGTTTATGCTGATAATATGGATAGATGAGCTAGATTGTATATTTGTAACACAACGCTTTTAATTGGTTTTGCATGTCATAACACTAGAATTCCCACAGTAATAGTGCATTCAAGCCTAATGCAACTACTTTTGAGTATTGTCGCAGAAGATCAAAAGGAAGCATAGCTTTTGCAACGCTTTGCTTGCAACACCCATAAAAAGCGTCAAATATGCCCACTTATGGCGTAGTAGCTAGTCAAGTGTGAGGTCAAGTCATACCGGAGAATCACGTACGAGTCAGTATGAGACGTTGTTGAACATGATTGTCGAAACCATGTATTTGCAATTAATCATTAAATTTCCCGGGTCGACATCGACACTAGTAAAGATATTTCTGTTTGGTCGACCTGCCTTTGGTTGAAGACATCCCGGGTCGACGTGTTGAGTCGGCCCTTCTGTGCATTGTCACTTTAAATGAATGCAAAGAGTCAATTAGCCCACTATATAAGGTTGGCCCATGCCCATTATTTTACTTTTGTTTTTTTTACTCTATTTCGAGCCGAACCCATTTCCAAAATCGTGAAAAACCAATTCTCCCTCGATTCGAACAATCAATTCTTAAGTTTTCAACAATCTCGGTAGGTGTTAATTCATGTTTTTACCGTAATTAAATGTGATTTTACCCACGAATCCGATCTTTCTCTTTCCCTCTTGGTTTAACCCGAACTCGAATTGATCTATGGCTGGAGTCATCGTCAAAGGCCATGTTGGAGTCAGAGGTATGGCCATAAAGTGGAAAACGATGGTGAGGAGTGGCAACGATGAAGGACAGGGATTTGAATTCAAGATTTTGGATTTGGGAAGAAAATGGAAGGATAAGGCTTACAGATGGCCCTGCGTAACTGATTGGGAAGGGAAGTAGATTAATGATGCTAAATGGTGAAGGAGGAAGGTTGGAGTAGGAGAGTTGAGTTAAGCTTTCAGGTCAACCAGTCACTGTGTCGAGCCGAGGAGTGGAACGAGAGGAAGGATTTGGGACTTTGGCTCAAATAAAGGTAAGTCGAGCTGAGGGGTGTCAAGCTTGACCGGTTTAGATTGGAGAAGGATGAGGCACTGGAACAGTGGTGATCCAGGTCGATGTGTGGCCGACCCGAGGAGATCGACTTGGATGTTGAAGCACTTGTCAAGGAAGTATGAAGTTGGAGTTCGGGTCGAACAAGGGCTAGTCGAACCGGACCTTGCGGGTTATCTACACATGCTAGAGTAGATTACACCAAGACTAGTCAAGTATAGGAATTCCGACCCGGGGTCATTCGACCCAAACCCTAAGACCCAACTTTCCAAGCGATCTTTCTTGGTTTCATACCTTCATACATACCAATGATTAATGAACAAAATTAATTTGCAAATTTGGACAGTTAGTATTGTGCCATAGACATGTAAACTTGAGAATGCATATGAACTGAATTATTCAATCTTAAGCACATTATTCTTAATATTTCTGATTTTGCAATTATCTTTGTATATTCCTACTGCACACACTGGCACCAGTACACACATTGGGGGTGATAGTATTAATTCTTTAACCAGTGATATTTTTTGAATAGCATTACCAATATAACCAGAAGATACGATACCGGAGGGTTTGGAGCCGTTAGGGGAAAGTTCTTCCTCCAAACCTAGATACAGGACCTAACTCCTCTATAGAGTTGGATCTTGATCCTAATTTTAAGTCCAACTGCATGATCAAGAAGAAAATGCAATGTCCTCCAGAAAAGAGGAAGATGTAGCAGCCGAAGAGGTAGCCCCTAATACTTTTCAGATGTTATAACTTTAGATAATCCCATTGATTCCTAGACATGTACTATGGATGAAGGAAAACTGAGGAGGCTATGTGTCAAACAAGAATCCCCTGGGGAGAAATCTAGATTCCTAGAGAGAAGGATTTTCTTCATAACCCGACTGAGGGCTTCATGGCGGTGAGCTGGAAAATGTATATGGTCGGGATATTTCTCCCCTTCATCCTTTCATTGTCAAATTTTTTAGATGTATGAAACTGGCGTCGATGCAGCTCCATCCCATTGCTTATGCTAACTTAATATCACTATATGTCTTGTACATGGAGCATCTTTATCAGTCCCCAACCTTCGATGATGTAGTCTTCTTTTTCAATTTCAAACATAGGGAGGACACGACTCCTTCATTTCTTTTCTTTGAGGCTCCTCGTGGGAGAAAGATCATCGAGGATGTGTCGAGCAAAGTGGGGGACGTCAGACTGAATGGTTTTACACTCCTCAACAGCCGGGATATGCCCGTAGGTGGATCAAATGCAGTAAACGTCGAGTATGAACTTACTGTTATATTAGTTACATGAAAAAATTTCTAATATTTATTACTGCTTACGGGTCGCTATCCGGCTAAACCCATTGGACAAGAATAGCAAGAGCATTTGGTTACTCTATTAATCATCTCCAAGAAAGACCAGAGAGTTAAGAATTTCCTCACAGATGCACTTCTTCATCATCATCACCTTCTTGATGTAAACAAAACTCTGGGATCTAGCGGGGGTCAAATCCCACCAATCGCCATACCAGCACCAATGGTGCCCACAATCATGGAGCCTTCGGCTATGGCTGCCGAATTGCCCTCAATCGGTGGGCAAGGCAGTCAACCCTAAGTTGGAGGGTCTGTAGTTGTCATGACCCGACCTCAATCCAAGGGGAAGAATGTCGCTAAAAGGAGAAGAATTATTAAAGAAGCTGATCATCCTGGATCCAGTCGGGATCTCGTGGAAAGGGAGAAACAACCATCTCGCGAAAGGTGCTGAGACAAGGCTATAAAGCTCACAACGAAGGGACATGACTATAGAAAAGGAAATTTTGTCCATCTACGACGATAAAGAAGAGGGAGCAGAGTCAAACTAGGGTCTTGAATATTTGTTCTCCTGTATACTATATTTTCTTCTCAGAACCTAGATTCTGTATCCTTCTTCCCAAAGTCTGGGGATGATACAACTCCTGTAAAGGTTAAGGAGGCAACGACAACAAACCAAACTCTGGGCTCCGTACCGTCACTAAGGGAGCACTAGGACACACATAAGCACTGCATGTCACTATATTCTTTTTGTTTGCATATGCCAAGTGATAACTTTGCCCTTTTCTTGAATTATAGGTGCCATGAAGAGAGGAGGGCATTACTACAATCAAATTGGAGCCAATCCACGCAGAGATGGTCCTGTTGTCCCAACTACCTCTCAAGAAATATGAAATCGTGAATATGATGAGAAGCCCGCTCGTGAGAAGGAACAAAGAGAGCGTGATCGGAAGAGGCAAGAGAAGGAGGACAAGGATGAAAAGGCTAATGAAGAGGGACAGAGGAAAAGAGCCAGTGAGAAGGATACAGAATGTGAAATGAAAAGCATGCGGCCTCCCATTCTCATGACAAAACCTCCTGGGGCGATGGTTAGAAAGCCAGTGAACTCTCCGAGACCAAGACTTCTCACCATGAACTCCCAATCGACCCCCATCAAAAGTCACATTCAACCACTTCCCGAAGCCAAGATCCTCTTGCTCTTATGAAGCGTTCAGATAAAATTCCTTAATTACTAATCTCATTAGCACAGGAGAAAATCCCCGTGGAACGGGTTAGATAACTTAAGAAAGATTTCCCCCAACATCATTTTGCTCGTATAATATTCGTCTCTATGTTGCAACCTTTCCCAGAAAACTTTGGCAACCGGTTTAAGTTAGATATTGATTTTTCTTTAACTCAATATAACGAAATATTCGTATATTTAAGGAGATTGTCTTAAGTAATCAGGAGTCGGGAGGTTAAGGATCGAGGGAACAAAGCTAGAATAGGGCTTTGGAAAGATTGTTCTTGAGCATACCAGGAAAGAGCTTACCGAACCCAAGATTAAACTCCCTCAAAGAGAAATATAATAAGACAAAAGAAGAGCTGGACGATTTTCGTATTCGATTTGAAACATAACATGACCAATAGTCGCTCTTTACCAAGTTTGCTCGAGATGAAGTGAAGTTGGTGGATCAGCAGTACGAGTCCCTTAATGTCGAGAATGAAAGTCTAAGGAGGGTTAAAGGGAAATTGGAGTTGGAGGTTGAAAATCTTAAAGCCCAACTCGCCGCTTCTGAAGAGTCCTGGAAGAAGGCATAAGAGAATTCCCATGCTGCTCTAGAAAATACTTCTAACTCCCAATTCCAGCATGAGATCGAGATTCAAACTCTTAAATCAGATCATGCAGAGAAGGTAGAACAGATGTGTTAGGAATTTGGCGGCAATGTGCTCATGTTTTCTGCTCGAGTTCTTCGTAATTGAGACATATATTGGGTTCTTGATTATTTGAGAACGTTGGACGACACCTAGGAGGTGTTTATAGACGAGGAGAGGACGACCACTGTCGGGCGCACAGTGAATGAAGAGGCGTTGATAGCCCAATTTATTAGAGGCAATGAATGAAAGGTTTTAGCTGAGGGGATGTAGTTGTTGAAAGAGGAGGAGGATGTCGAGCGGTATAGGCTTAAAGGGAAATCAACAATGGAAGGGGAACCCAGTGCAGAGGTAATGCATCCCCTACACAATCTGCTAGTTAACCTACTCCAACCACGGATCCTCCTACAGATCAACCAATTATTCTGCTTCCTCCAGCCTACTCCTCAGGAACCATAGAGGAGTATAATCCAGATGAGCCAAGCCTGATCCCAAGAAAGCCTCTAACTCCTATTCAATAAGTTGGGACTCTAGCTACTCCTAAAGACCCTCAGTCAATGGTATATCTCTTCTCTCTCCCCAATTCCAGAAAATGATCATATCTCATCGTCTAGCGTCTGGGCCTCTAGTCGGGAGAACTTTTATTCCACTACGACTGACCATTTCTCTTCCTTCTTTTGGTACTCCTATAGAAAAGACCATAGAGAAGACTACTTCCATAGGTGAGATGAAAGTTATCGAACAACAACAAGTGACCCCTGCCGAATACCCAGGTAAAGACAAAGAAATAATAGATGCCTTGAAGGGGTTGGATGGTAAGGGAAGAAGACATGGATGTACTTGGGAGATTGGAAAGACTGGACCTTTAACCCTTGTGGAGATAAAGGCCAAAAATGAGGGTGAGTTTTTCCTCCTCAAATTTGAATCAAGTTCTGAACCTCTTATGGTCAGACCTCTTCAAATTATTGCTCCTTCTATCATAGATTCGCCAATCAAGGAAACTCATCCTTCTGTCTTAGCCAAAAGGAGCACGAAAAAACATTATGTATCAACTTCCTCAGTCGAAGACGCTCCTATTGACAAATCCAAGAAAGGAATGTCCATGACTGTTGAAGAGCTTGTCGAGTTTGCCAACCAGAAGGAGGAGTAGGAGAAGAGGAAGAAGACCGATGATAATCCATCTCAGGTTTAATCAACTTTTCCTTTGATTATTTTAGTCTCGATGATAAGACCGATGATAAGTCGTCTCAAATATCTAGTAAATTTAGGAGGTCCATATTGCTTCTACTATATGATGAATCGACATGAAACCAACCACTGCAGGGCTCTTGAAGGAATTATTATCAAGTTCTTTAATCAAGGCCGGTTGTATAGATATGTAAAGAAGACTTAATCAAGTTTTAACAAAGGATTCCTTGAAGAAAGAATGTCTACATGGTCGGAAGTATAAAAGACTCTTTAAAATTTAGAACCGCCTGAAACGGGTGAAGCTGTCGGGATTAGGAAATCCTTGTCCGTGCCAAGATGGCCAGGGAAAGGCGTCTCTTGGAGAGAGGCAGCGTGTAAGCCTTTAGTCGCGTCCAAACCAGAAAGGGCCAGGTTAAAGCATCAAAAGAGTAAGCCTCCTTCCTTAGGTCGGAGTATATAAATTCTTAATCCCGCCTACATTGTTCTAAGTAAGGCTTCCCTCGGAGGGGGTGGGGTGGGTTGGTGGGTGTAAGCCTTTATCCACGTCCAAATCAGAAAGGGCTAGCGTAAAGCATCGAAAACCCTTATCCGCGCCTACGATAGCTAGGGTAAGGCACCACTTGGAAGGGGGTGCGTAAGCCTCTGTCACTTCCTATGATGGCCAGGGTAGAGCATCAAAAGAGTAAGCCTTTATCTGTGCCTTTGATGGCTAGGGTAAAGCATCAAAGTCCTTATCACTGCCTACAATGGCCAGGGTAAGGCGCCTCCTGAAGGAAGGTTGGGTAAGTCCTTGGGCCCTGCTCGAGAATAAGCTAGCCAAGCGCACTGGACGCACAAAGCCCAAAGAGTGGCTCACAAGGTTGAAACTGCCAATCAAAGCCCAGTGGCTTGCAAATCAAATCAAAGCTCAGAGAGTAGCTCACAAGGCTGAAACGACCAATCTAAGCCTGATAGTGGCACACAAAGCCGAAATGGAAGTTCAAAGCGGAAACAATAAATACCCAAATCTAGGTTTCGGTTCGGGACTTCTATTATTATCAGATAAGAATGTCTGGTCTTCTATTTAAATACCTGAATCTAGGTTTCGATTCAAGACTTCTATTATTGCCAAATAAGGATTTCTGGTCTTCTATTTAAATACCCAAATCTGGATTTCAGTTCGGGACTTCTATTATTTCAAGATAAGGATTTCTGACCTTCTATTTGAATACGCGAATCTGATATTTGGTTTGGGACTTCTGTTATTGCCGGATATGGATTTTTGGTCTTCTATTAAAATACCCAAACCTGGGTTTCGATTCGGGACTTCTGTTATTGTTAGATATGCATTTCTAGTCTTCTATTAAATAATCGAATCTAGGTTATGGATCGGGACTTCTATTATTTCCAAATATGAATTTCTGCCCTTTTATTATTAAATGCCTGAATTTGGGTTGCAAGATTTTTATTATTCGCCAGAGGCGGATTTCTGGTCTTTTATTACGAATGACTAAATATGGGCTGCAGAACTCACTACACCAGAAATGCCAATTAGGCAGTGCTCATGGCCGTATCTAAAGCGATTTGGCAGTGCTCTGGGCCATATAAAAAAATGGCGTCTTTGTCAATTTGATATGACCATTAGTTGTATCAAATTGAGAATTTGATATGGCTAATGGCCATATATTTTTTTGAATTTGACACAGCCATTAGCCGTATCAAATTGAGAAGTTAATATGGCTAATGGCCGTATAAAATTAAAAAATAAATAAATACAATTAGATGCTTCATTACAGCAAATAGTAACCAATCCACTAGTTTATAAAGATTTTCAATCAAGTGAAATAATAAATCATGACACTAGCAAACGCAATTTTTATCAATTGTAATAGTATTAAAAAAAGAAAATTGCTGTGGCAAATTGTATACCACGAGTCGATACAATTGTCACGTACAAGGAATTTTTTTGTATCACTCAGATAAAGAGTTGAAAAAGATACAAATTTGAAAAGAAAAACAATGTATAAGAAAAGCACAAATCCATCTCTTTTGCAGCAACATCCAAGATTATGGCTGTTCACCAGCTAAGAAGAAGAGGAAGAAAAACCATCTATACTATATCTCACCGACAAACACGTAGTGCCTTCCTCATATCACCTGAAGCAGCAGCAACTTTCTGTTAAATTTCAAGCACCATCAGCGATAGATCAATCTGAGAATCAACAAGTATTAACTACAATAAAAGAAAATGAAAGATGTCAAATTGAACTTACTCCAGCACAGAATTGCAATGCTGCAGCTTGAAAAATATCATGATCAAGAACCTGTCGAATGCATGAATGTGCTAGATGTGTGACAAGTTATTTTGTTGCATCAGAATTGCACCAAGTGATTAGAAATAATAATCAGATATGGATGCAAATATTACCCTGAGCCTTTGCTGAATAATAACCAGTGATGGAATTAATGAGATAGGATTAACATTACAAAATCTACCAGAAAATCTTACAAAAAAGGGTATCTTGTGTTTTGGAGTTGCATTCAATATAGGATAAAGCACCGATTTGATCCATTAGTTCTTCACCCTTTTGCCAAATAGAAAAGAGAACAATTGCAATAAATGGTAGTAATAGTAGCAGTTGTGTGGGATATTTTTTTGCAAAACATAAATAAATAAACATGTTCGGTTGTAATAGGAACAACAACTGGATGATCTACAAAGAATTGTTTGTCATCGTAAAGATCTGGAAAATGAGCAAACAATTATTACTACATCAATAGAAATAAGATTATTTAAGCAATTATATTATACACTTCTATAACTGTAACAAAACTGTAAGTTTTGTAGAAATTTAGATGCAACTTCTTTATTTGATTATAATAATTTGTTACCAAGGCTGCTTCTACTTCATAATATGCAATATAACAACAAAAGAATCAAGAAACTCTTCTAAACTGAGTATTGTTGCGACACATGAAGTGGTCGAAGCACATCAGACTCTTCCAGAGCTCCCTAATCCCTACTGCTCGAATAATATGTCAAATATCCTATTGACTAAGTCATCTCCATTAACTTAAAATAGTATCAGTCTGTGCAAGTACTCTGCAGTTGAGTCTTCAAAGAATTAGAGGCACAATTATTTCTACCTTTATAATAAACAATTGTAAGTTATGACTATACGGTGAGGAGATAGTTAAATATTAATATGGAGTACCTTGTTGGATATATCAGTATTTCGTCCATGCTCCTTTTAATTAAGCAAGTAGCATCTTTATCAAAATTTATAACAATTGCAGAACCAGCATATAAAGGACAAAAATCCTAGAAAGCTTCGATGGATACAAAAGTGAGCCAAATTTGAAGAGCAACATCATTAGAAACCAAAGCACCAATTCTATGCCTCTTAAGTTTTCATTTCACAAGAAAAGTATAATTTTTTATTTCAGCAGTTAATGCTTTCCCGCATGCCCCAGTTAATTATTTTTTTCGTTCTCCCGGTTAATGCTTTCCCACATGCCCCAGTTCAATATACATTTATATGGTTTATACCATGTATAACAAAATATACTTTATAATAGCGTACACATTTAAATGCTTAAAAACATACCTTTTAGTAGGATGTAAATCAACATCATATGACGGAAAATATGTGCATAGAGATGGGATTTTTCAATAGCCCTCAGCATATCTGGACAATAAGAGCATTCACTTCCTGCACACGTATCATTTAAAGGGTAAAAGGACTTTATAGATTAAGTTCTAATGTTGTTTATTGAATCCCACTCTTTACAGATGTAAGTTCTAATGTCATGGTATCACGCTTGAGATGAACTCCATTCAAAAATGAGTTTATAAACTCAGTTCAAAACTAAGTTTATAAACTCAGTTCGAAATTAAGCTTACAAACTCAGTTTCGAACTGATTTTACAAACTCAGATGGAACTAAGTTTACAAACTCAGTTTCATACTGAGTGTACAAACTCAGTTCGAAACTGAGTTTGTAAACTCAGTTTCGAACTGAATTTGTAAACTCAGGCGCGATACCTTAAGCTATTAGCCTTAGGGCTAAGTGTATTGGTAAGGTAGTTTATGAATTCATATTTTAGTTTATATTTGTGCATTTATTTTTTAGTGCATGAAAAGGCTTGACTGGAAGATATTCGACCAAGTCCACTTTCCCTGCATGTGCCTATAATGTCATGGTGACCCAAAATGCCATATATAATGTCTTACATGTCGCATGTAAGTACACAATATCAAATGCAACAAACTCAAATATAAATGCACAAGCTACCTTACCAATCCACGTAGCCTTAAGGCTAATAGCTTAAGGTATCGTGCTTGAGTTTAACTCAGTTCAAAACCGTGTTTATAAACTCAGTTCGAAATTGAGTTTACAAACTCAGTTTCAAACTGAGTTTACAAACTTAGTTCCAACTAAGTTTACAAACTCAGTTCCAACTGAGTTTATAAACTCAGTATGTAGCTCAGTTGAAAACAGAGTTTATAAACTCAGTTCAAAACTAAGATTATAAACTCAGTTCAAAACAGAGTTTATAAACTCAGTTTTGCACTGAATTTACAAACTCAGTTCCGACCGAGTTTACAAACTCAGTTCCGACCGAGTTTAAAAACTCAGTTCCAACCGAGTTTGTAAACTCTGTATGAAACCGAGTTTGTAAACTCTATACGAAACCGAGTTTGTAAACTCAGTATGAAACGGAGTTTATAAACTCAGTTCCATCTGGGTTTATAAATTCAGTTTAGTAGTTTAACTCAGTTGGAAATTTATAAAACTAAAATATAAAATTATTATGTTAATTGGAATATAAAATCCAAATATAACTAAAATTCAGTAACCCATTCCAAAGAGTTAACTTTCAAATAAATGCTAGCCTTGTTGGTGATTGAAGTGATGGAAATATAAATTCAGTTTCTTACTAAATTTCCAAACTCAGCTCCAATTGAGTTTACAAAAAGTAAAATAAAATCATGATCTGAAATTAAGAAAAAACAAACAAACAACACTAAAAAATAACTAGTAGACAATAGTAGTTGGAGGGCAGTCTGTTGGAGGGGATACTCGACATTTATCAAGGGCCTTCAACGAGAAAGAAGAAAATAGGTGATCTTATAAGAAAATGGAGCGAATAAACAAATAAATGCTGGCAGATTCTACATGCTGATAACCATTATTTTCTGTCTTAAATAAGGTTTTCATAACTTCAATAGTTACCAACTAATGCTCCACTATGATTAGACAACATCAATTTTTTAAGTTGAAATTGAAGGTTGGACCGAAGCTTGCTAGTAGTTTATTTTTAGCAGATGAAGTGCCTTAACGTGACAAAACAAATATGCTAATTGCTTAGTTTCCCTGTTTACTATTATTTTTTAAGGTTTCTAATGTGTAATCTCCCTTATAAGGATTCATCGTATATTAATTAGCACACAAGCACAAATTAAGATAGCAATGCAAAATTTCCACACTCGAACAAAAGATTATTATCTTGCGAGCTCAAGCAGATAAGCATCGATGACGAGAAGAAAACTTATATGGCGCAAAGGAAGAGAAACTCTGACTGGTAGTAGATCAAGTCGATGGCGTCCAAACCCTTCAGCAATCATGGATAGAACTATGTACTATTCAGGCGTGCCAGCAGGGCTGGTTCTATACAGTAGGTTGCCCTAGACGAGAATTTTTTTGTTGCCTCTTACAAAACAATGATAATAATAACGTTGTGAGCATCAATCATTTCATTAATTTCACAAACGTTACAAAATACACTCAAAATACATAGTAGACAATAGCATAAACATAGAAAAGCTGCGAGCTCTCCCATGGACTGATACATTCAACAAAAAAAGCCAACTAAGTTAATTATTCAGGTATTTGACTTAAAAAGTAAAATATTCAATGATCAATTATTAGTAATGAACCTAGTAGTTTTGATATACTAACCCATTTATTTATCAACTAACATGAAAAAAAATTAACAACTAGCAGTTATGAAAAAATTATGAATTATGGCGACTAAGAACAATCAATTAATTTATAATCTGAATTTGTCAACTAATATGAAAAAAACAATAACACTTATTTACCAAATAGACAAACTCAGCGAACGCTCAGTCCAAGACTTTGAATTGGAACAAACAATTAATTCTTAAAGTATTATTGACTTAAAATATTATTATTTTTGAACTTTTAAGGAAGTCATAAACCGAAATTTTGAGATATTATCATTAAAGTCAGTAATTTATTATTACCTCTATGCTACAGCCTGCAATAGTCTTCAAATTGAAATTGAAGGCCAATTGGAGTGGAGGTCTAGTCTTCTTGCAGAGGAGCTATGACACGAGGTGATGAAAGTAGGAGCTGCAATTTCTCTTTACACAATCGGAGTGTAGATTTTACTTCTAGGGTTTTCATTGAGAAGGGGGAAATGGGAAAGGAGATAAAATTGAGATAATTAGAAAAGAAGCAACTAATATTTTTTGGGTTGGTGAAAAACAAAAATTCAGCGGGGAAAAAAATATGAGGTTGATTTGATGCGGGTTAAAGACGTACCATAGGGAAACGATTTGAAGCTTTAATGATCAACGGTTAGATTTTCAAGATTGGGAAGATGCGGATCGGTTAAGCTGTAGCAAATGAAATTTGATACGGCTATGAGCTGTATCAAATTTTGATACGGCTTAAAGCTGTATCAAATCTCTGAATTTATGTGTCAACTTTGCTGTTATGGTGTAGTGACTTCTACCTATACTTCCAAAAGAGGAATTCTTGATTTCTATTATAATACCCTAATCTGGGTCTCGAGACTATAATTCCTATTTCTTAAGAAATGGGTTATTAGAATTCTATTACACAAACTCAGATCAGGGTTTTGAATCTTTTCCTTATAAATAGGGTGTTGGACTTCCATTGTTATGCCTAAGTAGAGAATTCAGGACTATTATCTCATTTCCAAAAAAAATGATTTGTAAAACAAGGCTCGGGTTGGTATCTCGAGTCTTCTATATTGAAGCCTTATGACGAAGGTCATGATTTCTCACATCTCACACAATGAAAATTTCTAAACCTATATGCCTTAAAATTTTATTCATTATTCTGGTATAATATAGAATACAGATGATCGTATTACTCTATCGTTAGGTTCATCTATTACTTGGTTACAAATGTAGATGGCCTCTCATACAAGTTGAGCAAATCATCGTATGCATTATACTCTAAGGAAAAGAGTAACGCAAGGATGTTATGTGCTGAATTTTATGCATAACAATGTAACGAAACTCCTAGATGAGGAAGTTTTACACATCAGGTGATATCTGCACAATCTACAAAATTATTTACAAATTTATTTACAAAGTCATTTCATTTATTGTCAGAGTGAAAAAGTTAGACTTAATAATCATAGTAACATAAAATATCTAACACCCCCTCATTTATATCATCATCAGTTAAAGGAGGATCAATAGCATGACGAATTGCGGTACATAAAAGCTCTTTAAGCTTTTGCTCCTTTTTCCTAATCTCGTCGGAGATATCTATGGGTCCAATATGAAATTTTAGAGCTCTATTGAAAGTTGTACCCATAACTTTTAAAGTCTTGTTCTGTTTCTCCAAATCAAAGACGCGCTACCGCAAATCATGTCTCTCCTTCTATAATTGTTTGATTCGGGTGAGCTAATAGCTAGTACATCGAAGCATATCATCCTTATACTGTGTTTCATAGAAGATCTTGATTTCAACTTTGACCCTTTTGCACCACTTGGAGACCACGGATTCATCTAATTCGCGAGGGGGATTTGTCAAATGAGGATAATCTTTAGCTGCTGAGGTTTTTGACTTAGCCGTAGCCTTGGAAGGCCTAGGTGCAGCTATATTAGGGATAGTATTCCCTAAGGCAAATTCCCATGCCTTACAACTTGCTTTTGCATTATCTAGCTCAATTTCCAACTCGGAAATCTGCTTATCTCTTCATCAAAATCAATGGAGGGAGTGACATTTATTTGTCCCTTTAATTCAAGGATTGTTTTATCCTTTTATTTCAATCGACTTTCTAAAATCATTACTTGCTCATAGATGCTTGATGACCAACATCTGAAGTAAAAAATTTCTTTCCTGAGTTGTAGTGGGTACATCTTTGGGTGCATTCCTCCGCTCTGCAACTGTATGTGATTCATCCCTAGATTGGGGGTGGAATTTCATATTATCTCCCTATTTTCATCAAAATAAGGTACATTATTTACAAATTCTATTTTCATAGAATGATACAATTAAAATTATACTTCTCATTGTCATAAGAACGTAATATAAGAACTTTTAGATCTATTCGATCAAGCTTTGAGCTATTTTGGTAATACACACTAAATATTACAAAGGTTGACCCTGTTTGTCAGAACACCTACAGTTTAAGTTACATATCAACTTAGCATGTCGAGTCCTAAATCTCTTTAAAATTATTTCACGGTCATCACCCAAAAAATCAAAAGGAAGTTGAGGGTATTTCATGTAAATACGTTGAAGGTCTCCTAGAAAGTGGTCTCTTCCAAATCTCGATGTTGTTTGAGAATAGTTTTTGTCGAACATTTTCGCCTTAATCTAAAAAGTGAGTGTAAGGCATCTTTAGACACTGCATCTTTGTGATTCTTACATAATGACAAATAAAATCAGAAATCATGGATATAAGAAGTTATCATTAGAAGCATGCAATCATAATTCTGTAGTTTTATAGATATTCATTTTGTTCATACAATATTGACTTTTTGAATAACTCATAGATAAATCAGGTCTTATTATACTTGAGCTTTTTTGGGGGTAAGTCCATGTTGAATAAACCCTTGGTAGGTTCCAGCAAGCCCTAGAATGAAGGTAAACCCTGCAATCATCTAAGCATCATTTGTGAAGACGTCGAAGTAAACCACCACTAAACTCAACTAAGAAGGAAAAATATACTATTTCAAATCAATTATAGACTTTATACATAAAATCTATTAAAATATTCCTATCAATATCCTCTATCAACATCCAAAACAAAGTCATTAACTCTTGGTTTTCCTTAAGAATTCTTTCTCCTCGAAGTCGTGCTGCCTTATATCTTGACCCGGCCTCATGTTATTTAAAAGATATCAGTTTTAAAGCACTTCTATCGAGATCATGATACTTTAAGATAAAGCATTATAATCATTTAGCAGTTTGTCCTGCTCTTTACGAGACCGGATTATTTCCCTTTGTTTCTTATCTAACTCCACCTTATAAAATAAGGTAATGTTTTCTTGATTATAAATTATAGGGAATCAGTTAACATGAATCTAAAAGGAAGAAGACATTTCAATAGTGAAAGCCATACCTGAGAAATAAGGAATTCAGGCTGAACCAGTTGTTCTTTTCCTTTCTGTCCTTTGTTGGAGGGGCCACTATCCTTAGTAAAATTTTCAGCTGGATCCTGAGTAGTAAGAGCATACGAAAGATCAGGGTTTGCATCCATATAGCAATGGGTGCCACCGACAGAAGGAGAAGGGATGCCGTCTCCTCCACCAAAGTCATCACTATGGCTCTCGTCTCTGGGACCCAGTCATTGTCACCATAATTATACTCATTGTCCTCAATAGTAGGAATACCACCTTCCTTCTCTCCTTCATACATGTCAAAATCATTAGGAAGATCTTAAATATAGAAAAGCTACTAAGGCTTCGTTGTATCTCTCTCTCTCAGGAACCTGAATCCCCTGCTTGGCTTGTTCAATCTTGTTAATGACTTTACCTACGATGGAGGGGGCAACTAAAGGGAATTCATTCTCAGGATACTTTTGTAAATTATTGGAATATGCCAGGAAAAACGCTTCTTCATAAGGGCTTAAAATTGCGTTAGGAAAATAAGATTCCAAGAATAAAGAAATTATTTCCTTAGCCTTGGAAGTTATTCATCTAGCATTAGAGATTGCAACTTGTGATTGGCCGTCTTTCTCTTTTAACCTTTTAGTATGGATGACTACCATTCTAGCCTTTTCATCCTCGGGCTCTCGTCGGGACAACTCAAGTACCATAACTTTGTCAAAATGGTGGATTTTATCTTTTCTTTCCTTCGAAAGTTCCGACTCAGTCTTTTCAAGAGATGTTTTTAACTCAGCACATTCTTTCTCATGTTCCTTCTTTTCCACACTCAGGGCATTGACTTTGGACTCCAGTGCAGATTTCTCCTCTTTAAGTTTTGCAATCTAGGAGGAGGACGGAGTAGTAATCTCCTGAAGGGAGAACCATCTTTTGGTTATCCGAAAGGAAAAAAAAGCAAAATTAGAATTTATTTAAGAAAAAAAGACAAAACATACTAAGAGAAAAAAAGTTGTACAAGAAGTTGTTGCTCAACAAGTGATTGTCGCAAGCTCACCAAATCCGAGGAAGAAGAAGGCAATGAGATGTTAACAAAGTTTTCAGAAGAAAGGGCGAGTCGTACGATCTCATCAAAATCTTGGCTATTTGGAGAAGACCTCGAAGGACTAGCATGTTCAGGAGATGGATGCAAACTTAGCTCATGTTCCACCAAGTCCAAAGTCTTTAGAGAATCATGCACCAAAATACTATTAACAAAGTCACTCTCCCTTGTATTTTTTGGAGGAACTGACGACAGGAGTAATACCATCGAAGGAGACACATGCTCAGGGTTATGTTACTCAGCAGACACATCAAAATTTTCCTTATGAGAAGAGGAAAGAGCATAAGTTTCATCCTTCTTCCTTTTGGGAGCTATTTTATCAACATGTTGTGCTCCAAGCCTTTTCTTAGCCGCCTCCTTGAATTGGGCTATGGCAGCCAAAACAGATTGCCCCGCTTTCGGGGTTGATGAAGGTCCAGTAGCTAATAACACCAAAAAAGCAGAATTAGATAAACTAAAAGTGAAATAAGCTTTTGAAATCACTTTAGAAGAGAAATATTACTCGAAGTTCCCAAAAAAATGGTGTTAGCTGCGTAAACACACTGACACCCAAAGACAAATGCTTGACATTAGAGAAATGGTAAGGTGGTTAACCCAAAATCTTTTGATTTGAATGGAAAGGGGTGTGCTTCTGGAGATTGTCCATAGTCTGCAAAAGAGATCGATTTCCCAATTTCTCAAAAGCCTTATAAATTGCATAAATGAGCTTAACTTCTTTAGTATTCAGGCTTTTCTTCGTGGGACTAGGAGCTGGAAAAAAAACCAAAATTAAGCAAAGCATGGAGATGACACAATAAATCTGAAAAGAATAGAAAGGTCACCAAGATTGGCAATAGTGCTCATGACACCTGGGGGGAACCTGATATAGAAAAATTGTGCTTCCCAATCTTTAGACTTATTGATACCGTCTTTGATCATCTTCTTTGTAGGATTCGCATGAAAATAGGAGAATCTGCTGCTTTAGCTATACACAATCGTAGCAGATAGTAAAGAATACGAACACTAAGGGAAGACTGTCTTGACTCAAGCGCTAGAAGCTCAAGGCATAAAATATAGGTACATGTGTTTGGAGTCAACTGAATCGGAGCAATCTGGCGATGTTGTATAAACTTAGAAATAAAATCTAGGAAGGGGAAGAAGCCACCATGCCAAATGCGAATGATCGAATACGCAAAGAATCCTTCTGGTGGATTCTGAATGGTGACATTTTCAAAAGCATGGATGGCATCTACTCCGGTCGTACCAAATTCTTTGATAATTATATCCACCTCATCTTGCGAACGGATAAGAGAATCCCGTGGAATAGTTTTATTCTTTTACTGGGAGTAGAAGAGCTTACTAGGTTCGATTCATCTACGACTTTCACCTCACTCATGATTCTGCCAGGTGATATTGTTCCATAAAATTGCATTGCATAAATATTAGCATAATGGTTTGATAAAAATTAGAAAGTAAAACAAACAATTTATTTGAAGCTAATATAAACCATTAGCAAGCTTAGGACAATAGTTAAAGTCCATCATAATCATTTTGCAATTTCAAAAGATGTTGAAGTATGTCACTTGACACTAGAGTCAAATTTTTAATAAAGTTCACATGGTGTCACAACATTATCCTTTTCTCAAACGTGATTAAGTTTTAATTATCGGTTGCATTGGCAATGGTGAAATTGAAACCAGCGACAGCTCAAGTTCTTAGTATCGGTGATGCTAAAAACAAATAGTTCAATATCGATACCAACCCAAAGAAATTTAAGATTTCGTGCCAATGAAATTGACCAAGAATATCGCAGTATCGGTAATGGTCTAATTAACACTAGAGTTTCTAACTTAACCGATACTGAAATAAAGAAAATATGACTTTTGATGTCACTTGAACACATTTTCGGTACCGATTAGAACGAAACCAGAAGGGGCTTGAATTCCAGTATCGGTAACGTAGAAACCATAAGAAGTTGATAATGGCCAATTTCAATTTCATTTATATCAAAGAAAACTGCATCCCCATAATAATAACTACGGTTCTTCATTCCCCAGATGATTCATTTTGCTTCTTAAACCCCAAAATACATATAGCTTCACATTATCGAAAATAATGCATGATGAATTTTCATGATTAACCATTAATACCCAATTTAAAATAACATCAGTGTATTCATTTTCTTTTAAATAGAAAATTCAAGTTTAGTCAATCCTGATTGGATTAAAAATCGAGGATAGGAAGGAGTTTTTATTTATTTATAAAATTCGATTCAAAGAAATAAAAAAAACTTACATGCAAAGGATCGAGTTTTCAGTCCTAGAAGTGTATGGAATTTTGAGTTAAAGAAAATGGAGAAAGGAGAAGAAGAGGATTTATATTGAGATATCACCTTTCGAAACAGGAGACTTGTTGAAGACTTCATCTTCATGGTTGTTCCTTATTTGTATTATGAATTCTTGTATTTGTACTTCCACTGTATTCGATTATCTAACTTTGATATTTTGTATAAGTTTAAATTTTATTTTGTAGCTTCATGAACTACTATTGTATTTTATTTATTTCACTGCAAGATATTCTACTTTTCTATTCTGTGATTCTATGTTTGATCTGTGTAAACCTCATAAGTTAAAACAATCTGCTTTTTCAACGATTTGAGTTGGTTATATTTCCGACTTAAATGGTAAAAAAAGTGGGTCGTTACAGGTGGTATTGTTAAAAAAGACATCTGAATTAGCTCTTATCAGGAGATTTAAAATATGAATAAACAAACTTTTGCAATTCAATGTTTAGCGATCAGTATTCAACATCCCATTTTCAGCAACCAACATCCATTTTAGTATTTTTAAACAAACAAAGTAGCTTTTATAGTTTTATTAATCACTCTTAACACCATGTTTAAAATTCTTCGAAGATTGCTAATTACGTTATAAAATGTACTAGATTCCACAAAACTCATTTTTGTACTCTCTTTTTTACCCACTAAAAATGACTACAAGCAATGGATGTATGCATCTACTTTTTGTACTTTTTATTTCAAATCTATTTCTAAAATTAATAAATCATCACTAACCCTAAACCTTCCGTTTATTTTAAGAGAGTTGATAATGGATGACAATGACAATGATGATTTTCAGGTACGACATCCTATATTAGTTGAATTTAATTCTATTGTCGGTTTTGAATATTATATCGTAATTGTGAATTTTAACTAAAAATATATTTGAGATAAAATTTATATTTAAATATATAATGCATATTAACAAAGATTCATGGTCGATTTCTTATTAATTTGCAAATTTAATTCTAATTTTAAACAAGTGGGTTTAAACTGTATATTTGAAAGTCAGTACGAAAACACAGGCATGGACATACTAAGAAATGGTGGCTTTGTAAAACTGTCCGTCTTTGAAATATATTTTATTGGATAATGATAACATGTGTCCTAAGCAAAAACATTATTGTCTAAGTGGTTAAGGCACTTTGACATGGTGTGAGATGTCATTGATTCGAATTTCACCTTATGGACTTTAACCCTTTGTCATGTAGTATGTAATATAGTGCATAGACTTGTATATAAAGTACACAATTTCAAAAAAAAAAAAGGCCATAAGTGCTCATGTCAAGATTATTAAATTACCACCATAACCTTCGTGATTCAACCTTTTTTAAAAACGATACACGGACATGTTGTTTATTTGAAATAAAAAAGTCTGTCATTTAGTTAATAAATCACATCCTTAACATGTGCCACTATGGCACGCATTAACAAAAACCTTTAATTTAATTTGAGAATTCATATTCGTGATGTCGAATTTGTAAATTCGCCTTAAATATTGAAGAACGAATATTAAAATATGTAGTCTTCTATGTGACTTCAATTACATAAAACCATGTCATTATTTAATTTGAATTTGGTGGATTTTGAAATATTTTACAGTTTATATAGTGGATCACGCATATTTTTACTGTCAAAAGTATACTAAATAACTCATCTTTTTATTTTCATTGCTATTTATTCTCCAAAATTATAATGCTACTTCAAACTCACGTTATGATGTCAAGTTAATTGAAGATGTTAAAATTGATAATGTGTATATTGAATAAGTTAAAAGGAAAAAAGATGATAACGCAAAATAACGTTATTGAACACGATAAAATTATATTTGATCGTGTTTGTGATTTATTTCACCATGATAAAGCAAAATTTATAACAGAAGTCTTCAAATAAATTATGGCTGGAATTTAGTAAAGGCTTATAGTTTGATTATTATTTTATAATTAATAAGGGTTTGGAATTTAATAAAATGTTTCATAGGATCATGATTAAAAGAATTTGATATAGATTATCAAAACATATATTTGAAAGTTAACTAAAGATCATAAACCTTAATTTATTTCAAAGCTTTCACCGGATATTTATTATAAAAGTGTTTTGGCTATCATAAAGTAAAAACTCATCCATGTTTATGCGCAGCACAGTCTTGCGAGACATCCTTGATTTCAAATGGTTTCAAAGATATAATAAAGAAAGTTCCTTATGAATAGAGTTTACTCACGCTATTTCTGTATCCCGACATAGGCGTTATTTTACGATAATTCTTGGGTCAGACCGAACATTTTGTTAGGTTAGCTTAGGTTCTTTGAGGCCTAGGAAAAGAGTTAGGAACCCCCACTTCCTAAAAAAAAACTTTTAGGCACAAACATTGATACGATCAAATGTGAAGGTGAGAAAGAGAAATCAATGGGGAATGCTACTACAACTTTTGTCAACTAGCATCAACGGTATTAAAGAACATGCTGAAAGAACACATATAGGATGAAAATTTAATTTATAACAATCTCTTACTCTTAAGAAAATCCCTCATTAAATTAGAGCATCTAGAAATAACACAAAATAATATCAATAGACCGACAATATTAAATTTCAAAGATGTAAAAAAACATTGATTCTTCGATAATATTAAATTTCTTTCAATTACGATTACACTAGTTTGACGATATAATAAATATGGAATGCATGAAAAAAAGTTAAAAGAGATCCAAATAACCATACATTTGTTTAAATGTAGTTAAAGACCCAACGATGGTGTAACTAAAGTACTATTTAAAGAAGGTACATCCTGGAATTAAATCAAGACATCCTCTGCAAAAAGCAGAAAGAAAAAATCATATCAATAGACCAACCAAGCATGGCCTTGGATACATGAAACCTGAAAACATATGCAATAATGAATGTACTAACAAGGCTTTCCCTTGAAAACAAGATTAATAAAATAGTAGAAACCTGGTATTAACATTCCCAAAGGGCTTATCTGCAAGTATAGGTCACGCGCCAATACTTAACCTGAAAGTCAATTTATGTAGAAACCTAGAGAGAATTTTTTTTATTTTTAATACAAACCTGCTTCTAAAATAAAAGCTTACATAGTAGAAAGGACCTTAAAAAGGAATCGTACAATGTGAAACAAATGAATATGATGTAAGTGTTAATCTGGAAGTACACTTTACCTGGTAGTATGAAAGCAAAGCTTGAAAATATCATCTTCAAAACAAGAAAAGCCTACTGTCTGAAATAAAGTTTAACAAAGTAGAATGGGGCATTCCGAGAATTGAACTCGGGACCTCTCGCACCCTAAGCGAGAATCATACCACTAGACCAAATGCCCTTGATGAATGGGTAGATCGGCATTTATCACTCATTTGGAAAGTTATAGCATTTGGAGTTGACAGCCCCGAAAAAAGGCTCAAAATAATATTCAAACTAGCAAAAGTTTTGCCATTTAGCATTTTAAAAACAATCCTTTTGAAGCAGATATTTATGAAAGGATATTAAACTACACAAAAGGTTTGCAATCATAAATTAAAGTCAAGACCAAGAATCAAACAGCTAGAACAGATGTCTTAGTGAAAGGCTGAATGTAACCACCTAGATTTTTGGTCGTTCAAATCGACTAAATCCAAAAATGTTGAGTTAAACGAATCCAAAAATATAGATAGTTATTGGAATTAATATAAGAAAATAAGAAAACAACCACAGAATCTCGTAGCGGAAGGAAAAAGTACAATAAATAAATAACAGTTCATGAAGCTGTTAAAACATACATTTGATTATACATTTACAATGATTATCAGAGTTAACTATTATACAACATACTAATATTTGTAGCGGAATAATAATAATAATACATCTGTCAAGCTCCATCTTCACCTTCGTAATAGTGTCTTCGATAATTGAAAAACTCAGGCTGACCCGAGCACAAATAAAAAGACAAAACAGTCGGATCAGAACTAAAATATTCTCATATCAGTTAAAACAAATTCATGTGATAATATGAGTGCAATAACTTAAGAGATGATACGGGAATTTTCTCCTAAGGATCTGTTAAACTATATACTATACAATATAATACACTATTATAATAGTGTCTATGGTTAAATATAAAATATTAAAATAGCGTAAGCGGGATTAGCTTTATTACCTTTACACCGTTTATAGTACCGTAGTCTATAACGATACGGTAAAGTCCACTATAACCCAATGACTATCAGATGGGACTCCATAGGTACTGTACAAATCAAAGTCGTAGGGGGTTCGATCAGGATAATATGACAAGGCACACGAATGCTCAGATTAGGAATATACTAGTTGCATGCCCATACTGGTGGTAACGCATAGCCGAAACTACCACCCACCTCGGACAACACTCCCAAATCAAGGATGCGCATCTTTCAAATCAAATCAATTGAGGGACTATAGTAATAAAAGAAGAAGTGTTGCTGATGGGGGTAGCTAACCCCACTTAGTCAGGTATAGCCTTGTTTTTGTCATTTTAATTATGACCCGAAGGTCAAGGACTTCTATCATCGTTCTCTTACTTCATTCCAGTAGCGTTCGCCGAACCAACCTACTTCATTCTAGATTCTCCACCACATACACTGTTGTTAAAGTGGTTTTCGGTATTGGCAGAGAGTATGACAATATCCGATTCGGGTCTCTTTAACAATCAAACGTTTACATTTTTCATACCGATCAGTTCTTTTACATTTCAAAGGGGTTCATACTTCATATCATTATATCATATTTTGCTTTAACTCATTTCAATTGTCAAGATAGAATATTTTCATATTGAAATCTCCATTTAAAATCAACTTAGAATCTTGAAACCATTTCAATTCAAAAAATTTGAATATTAAAAACGGTTGAAAAATATGTTAAAATAATTTAGATATATATTTAATATAGTTTGGAAATAAATAGTTAGATAACAAAAGTTTAAATAAATATTTTAAATATAAAAATAGTGTTTATCAAAATTTAGTAAAATACATATATATATATAAAGTAGTTTGTAAAATAGATATTTTGTTATTGAAATAGTTTATTTAAATAGTAAATATATATATGTTAAAAATAAAATAGTTTACGAAGATAGTGCAATATATATAAGTTAAAATGGTATAGTTTATAAAATAAAATAAATATTTATTAAAATAGTTAATAAAATTATTTAAAATATTATAATTAGAATTGGAATTGTTCCTTTCGAATAACTTGATGTCATGTTTCAATTTCAAATCAGAATGATTCAGCTTCGATATTTCAATTTAATTCAACTCCCAGTTCATTTTAAATTTAGTTTAAACGATTTGATCTAGATATCCAAAGTTTCCATTTCCAACTTTCATTTGAATCATTTCAAATTGAGAAAATCTTGAGTTCACGATTCAAAATGTCCCTTTAAATTAAGTATAATTTAAAATAACTTCAAAGACGGCTAGTAGTTTACATCTTAAAACAAATTAAATTTCAATAGGTCCACTTTCAATAAATTTCATTTATTTTAAATTCAAGTTTAACTTTAGTTCACAATATTTACATAATTTATGTAACTTTAAATTCAAAGATTCAAAGTCCAGTTTAAAAGAAATCAATTTCATATGTATCATTCATTTTTCTTTTAAAACCATATTTCAAAGTTCAAAGTTACAGCAAATTCATTTAACCAATCGGTGTCCATATATAATTTTCTATCTTATGGTCAAGTGATGCTTAAAATTTAATTTTAGGATTTTGGGAAAGGACATGTATCATTTCAATCCAAATCAGAGTCATACGTATTTATCATTTCAACCTACATTCTTAATTCATTTCAATGATTAATCCCTGTTTTATTTGATGCCTTTAACATCTAGGGTAATGGTTAGGAGTAATCAACACAATCAATAGGCATATATAAACAAGGTCAATAACAAGATGAATTACACATCAAGACATTAAATATATAAATCCAAGGCATCCATCTAAATCAATACATCTAAACATTTTAATATAACATCAGTTTACTAGTCATCAAGTATGAGGTTTGTAGACAAGTAATTAAATTCTAACTATACAATTATATTAACAATTAAATTGAATTATACTGTATATGAAAATTAACACAAATAAGTAATTTAAACTATCAAACAAAAAACAATACAATCATATCATAACATGATTTTAATTTAACTAACAATCAAATATTTTTGTGGCTAATTCTATATAAACGCACGTATTTGCTGAGTTGACCCAAAAATTCCTACCAAAAATACATACCCAAAAAATTATCGAGTTAACCCATTTCTATTGGCCTTAATTCCACTTCTACCCATTTCTCTTCACGATTAGTCGGTTTCATCATTCCTTAAAAAAAACACCTAGTTTTAGACATTCTTTTTCTCACCGATCTTCCCCAACACAATCGATATTTCTCCGTTCTTCCCCACCACAATCGCGTGCTAATCCATTCTCCCACAATTTCATTTGTTCATGAACGGAGGTAAGCTTAAAATTTTTAACCCATTTCGGTTTGTTGTTATTTTTATTTGGATAGAAGAAATCACGCAGAAAAACAGCGTGAAGCATTCTCCTAGCACGGAGTGGCAGCGCATGGAAAAATATATTATCACACAAAATCTCTGCGTGGAAAATTTAGTTCCACGTAGTAAGTCTGCGTGGTAATAATTTTATCCATGCAGTTGTTCTGTGTGGTAGGTTACTGCTTAATTGGATACGAGATTTTGAATTTTTTGTGATTTAGGGTTTATTGACTGAAGGATAAAAAATAAAAGGGTATTTTAGTCTCTTAAATTTTCATTAAGTTTGCTGGGTTAACTCAGCAAATATTTAGGTTTAAATAGAATTTGCCTATTTTTGTTGGGTGCGATTGGGTTTAATCACTCAACTTTTGGTTTAAAATGCATTTAAAATCCAATTATAGGCCTAATATTTAACAGCCTTAGATTCTTTTCAAACTAGTGGCATCGCAAAGAGCTAATTGATTCCATTCCAACGCTATTTATTTCGTTCAAATCCGACCTTGTAGCAGAAAGTTATACATGTTTAAACATATATATTTTATATTATTATAAAATAAAATAAAACAAACCTCACCCACTTTCACATTCCGAATCACCATCCCTAGGTGTGCCATGCTACAGGGTGTGAAATCAGTTTACACCAAATCTTGCCAAACTTTTCCATAATATGCTATTTCAATCACGAATCCAAATACGATATTCACTTCGAGAATTAATCCTTACAAAAATCAGAAATCTCAACCCTATTCGCTAAGGAAAATCACGATCAACCAAGCTGAAATTGAGTTCAAAAAAATTAACATGGATTTAAAGAGGACTGAATCTCAAACTCGAAAAACCTAGTTTTATGATTTTTAAGGATTCATGGAAAGAGATATGATTTTTTCAAAGTGGTACGGCTGTTAGTTTTTCTATCAAAGAAACATAGCGATGGAAGCTCTTGTTTGCACAGAAGAAAAAGAATGAAAGCATACTTGTTTTATTGAGATAGAAATAAGAACTTATATTTTAGGGAAAAAAAATATTTATAGGCAACTAAATCTCAACATGATACCTACCTTTAATTTAATTCCAAAAGTTACCCATTTAAATCCAATCCCAAAATAGGACTTCCATCAATTTACATACATTAAAATCTTAATTTCAATTATTATTTACCAATCTCCATTGAACATTAATTATATTAAATTATTTAACTTTCCTTTTTATTCAACTTTCATAAGTAGCAAATTTTATCGTTTTTATTACTCAAAAAAATTACTATAGTTCAAAACGAATTCACATATAAAATTCAAGTTAATTATTACACTAATTTTCAATATTTAGTTTCAGTTTCAATTAAATCCAATTAAGTGTAATTTTAATTCCAATAAATTGGTTTAATTTAATTACAATCTTTTTTCCGTTTTCATCATCTTTAATCCAACACCCAACATTACTAATTTAATCCAACTTCAAAATAGGGCTTATATTAGTTATAAGAATGAATTACGTATGTTATAAATCTCAAATTCAATTATTCAACGACATCCATTGAACATTTTAAAAAAAAATCAATTTATTTTCATTAATCATTCCTTTTAAATATAATAATATTTTCAATCCATGCATGTAATTACATTTATATCTAGTTGACATTCATTGTACAAACAACGTATCTGTATTATTACTATATTCAATACATCAAAATTTTCAATATATAAGAAATTCCAAAATTATTTAATCTATTTTATATATTGTTTATTTAATATTAATTAAATTTTAATATAAGTAACTTACCAAACATAAGTTATTATCATATATAGTTATTGTAATTCATTGTTTAACAAATCAAGTAAAGTTTATATCTTAACAAATCAAGACACAAATCATTAAATTTTATATTTAACCAATTATCATTCAAAATAACATTAACTTTAACATTATGATTCAATTATAGAATTACGTTTCATTGTATTAATTCAACATTCATAACAATTCCGTTATTTCCACTTATTTGCTACATTACATAAAATGTCAACAACAATTTGTCCTGCGAAAATGAATGTTTCATCTTTAATCTATTTGTTCTTTCATTGAAGTTTGTAATAAGACAATATGCATGAAAATTCAAACATTTACAACAATCAATGATATCAAAATATTACAAAACTATCCATATATGAAAACGTAGGTAAAAAGATATATCATTAAATCATACTGAAAGTCAAAGATCATGTTAAATTGGATATTCCCATTTCCAAATACAAATTAAATTGATAAATTAAATTTAAAAATAATAATTCATTTTAAGTCTTAATAACTTGCTATAAATTTCCAATTACATTTCTTAAGCTAAACTTTATTTCATTATTTAGTTAAACCAAATCATAGTTAAATCTTCAATTAATGCAAGTTATATTTATTATAATAAGTTGAATTTCTTTCTTTAAACAATTTTATGGAGTTCACCCGATAAATTTTCATAATTGAATCATTAAAATTCTATTTTCCAACCATAATTAATATTAAAACTTACTGAATTTAAAAAAATTAGATAGTCAAAAATTTCAGGTTGTTACACTGAATTTGTAAATACATTTGATTTGGAAATCACAGAAACGCAGTCAACATTAATTAAAGGACATGTGCTTTGTGAAAGCATGGATGATTTGTTTTTTCAAACAAGCACTTGTCAACGTTGAAGGGTCATTATATAAATAAATAAACTACAAATGTAATATATACAATTCGCTGGTCAAATCCCCACATCTCAAAATTCGTTTTCTTCGTTCTCAAGGATGGAAGAAATAAAATGATTGGAAAGAATGAACAACTTTTAAATCCTTCAATCATAGAACAATAGGTTAGTCATCAACTTTTCACCACAGTTAGTCATCAACTTTTCATAATAGTATAACTCATGTACAATTAACAACCATATCATGTAACACTATTCAACTCATCTTAGATTCAGTATAACAAGAATGCTACCTTACATAATATTTCCATTAATGAATTCAATGACCTAAATCCATGATTAAGTCAAAAATGCTTAAGATTATAAAAGCAAGCAAGCATTTTTTTCCGTAATGATGCACATAATGAAAAACATTTTCTAAAGTTACTTATTTATACTTCATAAAATAATTTGGCAGGCTCCCATTTCTAATTACCGCATAGATTTCTGATTATTTTATATAATATGTTAATAATACAATATCATAAACAAGGTTTTGTGAAGTAACTCAAAAAATATCATGAACATCCAGGTTAATATCACTCGAATACTCCAAAACTCCGAACTAGAATAAACAATCCGTAATTTCAAATACCCGTGAAAACCCGATTTGAAATACTCCAAAATTATAGGTTAGAAGTAGTTACCTAAATTTAACTCCATTGTCACTTTTTATTTTGGCGGAGGTAAAACTATGTGGAACTGGGGGATGTTGGAAAATCTATAGTGCGGTTTTGTTCTGTAGGAAACGGTTGGCCAAAGGGAAAACCCCAAATTAGAAATCGTAGCATCCAAAAATTTTAAATGAGACCCATTATATCTTACAACATATAATAGTCGATGTGATGGTATTGCACATCAATTTGGGCATCCTTCAAACCAAAAGTGGAAGCCTTTTATATTTTTCGCCACTCTTTCCAGAATGTCTTTTTTTTTTAATTTTCAAGTCTTATAAGTAAACAAAAAGCAAGTCTAACAACATTTGTTAGGCCATGGTAGATAGAAAAACATGAGCAGCTATTGGACCGATGAATTAGAGCGCAAGTGCATGGACCATTAGCTCTCAAGCGACTCATGCCAGCAATTTAGATTAATAACTAATGCAAGTTCATTTTTGGTAACTTACATTGTTTCCGTAGACCTATCACTTTAATTTTACTGTGTCCACTCCGTCTCACTTTATATATAAGACAAAGTTTTTTTAAAAGGGAAAAAGTTCAAGTTGCAAGTATCAGGCATTTTCTATAATCTTCAATCAATAAAAAGTTTATAGAATTGCTTGATATTTGCATAAAAATTTAAGCAAAAATGTAACAATCCGTAATTTTACACGAGCTAAATAACAATAGTAATAATTTAATTGAATTTAAATGAACTAATGATTAAAAATAAGAATGTTTAGATATGAACGAGCCAGGGGTGAAATTTGTAACTGAATAATAGTGGATCTAAGAAGTCTTGTAATTTTCACTTGGTCAAAACCTAATTATTTTGGATAAAATCATATTGCATTAACATTATCTTATTCTTATTAATTAAATGTATGTTTATTGAGCACGGAACATAAACGGGTATGAATATCAAGTATAATCATATTTTAAAAGAGTGTGGAAATATGTGACAAACAATAAGTGTATTAGTTTGGTGTTCAAGGATGGAAACAAACGTAAAATTAGATTTGGGTACCCCATTATGTCAGAATGGAATAAATGGGAACCATCGATTGATTTTATGTTTCCATTTCTGCAAAAATCTAACTGATATCACATGTAATCAATTTAAATGGGATGATGTATGGCAACAATATGCTTAAAATGACAAAAGCAAAAGACAACGATTTGATCAGGGTACATGTGTGGATACTGAGATTTATATCTACTATGTATACATTCATTATTTATGTGGGTAATTATACCCAAAATAAAACTTGTTTTTATCAAAATATTATAAAATTAAAATTGCATACATCGAATCAAAGATGATATCATTAATCTTTATGTTTTTGATTAAAAATCCAAACATAAACATTTAGACCATTAAGTTGTGTAATATGTTTAGAATATTATTATACGTACTTTTAAAACAGATTCATCACTATGCTTATATAAATTTTGGTTTTAATTTATCCAGTTAATGACAAATCAAATCATTCAACAAGTTGTAGAAACTGTATTACTAATTCAAGATCAAAGTAAAGAAATAATATGTGCATTTAAAATTGTGATAGGTATAATACACTTAAGAAGACAAATTTGATTTATAATACATTTTTTCAGATCAAGCTAATAATGAAACTTTGATAAGGAAATCCCTTTTAGATTCTTGGATCAGCACCACGTGCTTTTATGTTACTTGACGTTCTGATTCGTTTTGAAGTTTTTTTATTTTCTAGATGTACTAAAGCACTCAAAAAGATACGGCAGATCACATTATATAATTTGGCTAAATATTCATCATTTTAAGGCAAAAATAGAGAATCATAGGAAATGAGAAATATGTTAAGGTTGAAGTAAATAGTTATGGGATGCAAGAAACAAGTTAAGTGAAAGAAAACCATGCTCTTTCCATCACACTTGAGTAATATGGGATAAAAAATTACCTTCTGATACCCCCCTCCCCCCACAATTTTCGTGTGTGCACGTGGGCGCGTGTGTATGTGCGTGTTTTATTAAAGAATTGGGTATTTTGTAGCACATACTTCATGTTAATGCATGGATCTGTGTTGGATACATGATTCACACTTACCAGTAACTGTTATTGCCTCTTCGTCTTTACAGTCTATTAAAATATATCTCCAAGATGCAATCAGCATGGGTGTTTGTAACATGCCGTATATTTCGATTATTTAAGTTATGTAATATAATTTAATTATTGAATTTAGAATGGTTTTAAAATAAAATTTATGATAATAATAAATGGTACAATATGATTTTTAGTAAGGAATTATCACAAAGCTGAATGTCAATGATATATAAGATATGTTTGATTTGAAAACAAGAATTAAATGATAAAATTAATTTAGTGTATTTATTTGGCAATTAAAACATGGAATTAATTTATAAGGAAACATTTATCCCTAAAAAATTGTTATATTCATATAGAAGCGTTTTAAACATTTCACGGTTTAAATAGCGTAGTTAACAAAAATTAACGTTAAAGATTTGCAATCAAATTTAATTATATTTGGAATATGTTTAATTAAATATAGAAGTGTAAGAATTTCCGTAGTAATATACAAAACTTTGTTCCGTCAAGTGTAAATATATTTCCCCTTCTGTTCTAATATCCATGTATTCTCAACCCCTTTATTTTTGTCTGTTCAATTTTATCCCACTCATTAAGTTTCCTTTTAAAACCAAAATAACTAATGAAAAAATGGAAATACAAAATTTTAGATATCAACTCATCCAAATCTGTCACGTTCCTTCATTAAAAAGGAACTGTAATGGCCCACAAATCCGGACTATCTGAGTTGACTACATTCATCACACGTCCAACCCAAATATCACAGAAATACGAATATTTTTTTTAGAAGAAAAAGGTGGAAGAAGAACAGAAATAACAACATAGAATCTCACATCGTAGCGGAACAAAATATAATATATCATAAATTTTGAAGTATAAAATTTTTGCTTAACATATAATTATCAGAGTACAATACTTACAACACAGCAGAAATAAAAAACGGTAAACATATCTAGCAGTAAAGCCTCCTGCTCCAAGCTCCTTTAGATAGATATGTAAAATCCTGAACTACTTGACTGTCCGTACAAATATGGGTACCCAAGAGTTTAGGTAAAACAAAACAAAATAAACTCTGGGTCGGTCATGAGACTGATATGAGTAAACAATTTAAAACAGTTTGAGAAAATAAACGATGTCTTATAAGACCACGCCGTATAACACGGAACGGGTTTTTCCCTGATGAGAATCCAAAACACTTGATTTAACTTTCAAATCCTTTTGAAAGAAATGATAATCTTTATATTAAAACTCTTTTGATATTATAATAGTGTCTAAATCAAATAAATAGAAATCTAGTGGAACGTTTTCATCTCACTCTCCACTTACCTAATATACAATCAAAACCGTAAGCACTTATGGGTGATGAATTTCCAACTACAACAAGGTATGGAACCACCTTCCGATAGTGTATCTCTAGAGGAGAATACACTGGGTTCAACAAGAACATCTTCTAACTCGGCCACACATGACCGACCATTTATTTCGCTTGAGTGTATCGAATATATATCACCCACGGTTGGGATCAGTAACCGTTTTCTCGAATGGGACATCATTGAATAGAATAAAGAATGAAACGGATTTCTCTAGATAGGTGATGATACACACTAATTGGAAGCTACCCACTTAGCCATGCTGCCTGCCCGATTTTTGTCATTTCCCATTTGTTGAGGCCTGAGGCTACGGTTACTTACCGTTCATTTATAACACAATCACTTTGAATGCTACATTGTCAGATCCATTAATCATTAATTGATTTGCGTAAATATATTTTGGATATTATGCTAAGAGAATAAATTTTCCACCACCATATATATTTAAACAGACCAACATATGCGATCATTGGAAATACTCTGTCGGACACTCGTCCATACACATTCGTTCTGGGAATGAACGAAACCAAAGGCACAATTTCCATTAATCCATCTTAGGCAATTTCTACCTAGGATTAACAGAAAAAGCCCTTGCACTTTACTCCGTCTTTGATTATATTCGTATAATCTGATTTGCAACGCTACTGCCAATACAGAGTGGTTCTTGGATAATAATCCAACCGATCTCTCCATATTGGCAATGATATTGGCAAATACTTCGATAGTCGGTTATTTAACAATCGAAGAAAAACAAACATCCATTCAAATCATCAAACAAATCACTAGGCCTTTTAATTAATATTTCATTAATTAAAACACTTCTCCATTTCTTTATCCGTATTCGTTAACACGATATTTTCGATAATCATCTTGGCCTCTTACGCTATTTGGAAAACATTTCCATATATCGCCTTCTTTTATTTTCTATACTTAGAAAATATATTCCATTTGTAATTGGAAAACATTCCAATTACAAATCTCTTTCATAACCGTTCATTTATTTCAATACTTAGGAAAATTTATCTTTATATTTTCAAAATTCCACTTAATTGGGTTAAATCGATTGTTGTGTAAAACATCGTTGCAAACAACCCAAAATATTGCATTCAACTAACTCTTATTCAAATATTTCTCTTCGAGACTGATTCTTGCTATTTATCAGTTAAAAATGAAATCAATCAAGTTGGGTATAACTACCTCTCAGACCTTGACTGAAAACATCCTTAACTTCAAAACGGACGAGACCACTTACCTCAAATAATCAACATCATAAAACCAATTATTCATTTTTACACCCGTATATGTTTCTCTTTCTAGTTTTACCAGATATAATTATAGATTTCCTTTTTGTTTATGATATTATATTTTTAAGTTCGTTTCCTTATCGAATTCTATATATATCGCTACATTGATTTCTAGTTATCCAATTTTCTAAAAAATATTCTAACTCCTTAAAATTCTGGAAAGTTTTGTCATACCCTCCTTTATACGGGTCACTCAGTACAACTACAAAACGCCTCTCTGGGCCCTTTCCATTCAAAAAGAAAATCAAAAAGCCAAGCGCCTTGCCGATTCGGCGCATAAAATCTCATACGGAATTTAAACGTGTACCTTTTTTATCGGGCACACAAATTATAATCTTCATACACTTCATCCCATGCCTGTCTAGCTCATATACATCCGTTCCTAATTTATTCCAACTCAATCTGGTCATTTTAACTCAAATCGCTAATTTATTCTTTAGTTAGCTCTTTTGCCTATTTCACTTTTTATTTGAACATATCACATTCATATATATATATTTGTTTATAAAACAATCAAATACCATTTCTAATTCAAGTTTCATATTCGATTTCGAATATGAATACTGAACCAAAGTCTAGTTTCGATTTAAAATTCCATTAACTAATTTTTTCTTCAAATTAGTTAATTCTATTCAACAATTAAAAACCTTTTTTTTGTTTCAAAAATCATTTCATTTACACAACTTGAGTTCGTATTTATTTTACAACTCAATTCTGGATTTCTCTAATGGAAATTTGTATTTTATTTACTTAAAATCCTTTTATTTATTTAAATAAACCATTATGTTTTTATAATGGTTATGATGCCGTTTTGAACAATTGATTCAGACAATTCTTATTTCAAAAAATTCCGACTTGAAATGAGTTCTATATACTCAACTGAAGTTTGAAACGCCAATTTACGAACTGCCGCGCCGCGGCGAACTCGTTTTAATTATATTTAAATATAAACATTAAAATTCGTTAATAAATAAATTTCAACTCTATTCTAATATACACTAGTACAAAACAGGTCTGTTGCTTCGTATCATTTGTGTCGGTTGTAGTTAAAACCGACACTAATATGGTTATTTACGTCTGTTCCTTATTAACAACCGAAGAATTTGAGTAATGGGAATAGAAGAAAATTTAAAAAATTAAATTTGTGTCGGTTGTTTTTAACGTTGGACGCAAATGAGTTGAGGCAATATACTTACTTGTGCCGGTTTAATTTGGGGTCAGACACAAATAAACAAATTTGTGTCTATTATTATTTGAACCGACACAAGTATAGGAGCCACATGTTTTTACTCCCGCAAAACTAAAATTTTGGAGGGAAACTAAAAGAAATTGCTGCCACCTGTTTCACTACGTTCCCACTAAATTTTTCCTTACCCGACCCGTCTTTTCCTTCTTCCCCACCAAAAGGACTTCGATACCAAATAAAGTAAAAAAAAATCGCTCGCTCCTGTTTCACTACGTTCCACCCGCGGCGTCTGCTCCAGTTTCTCCTTTACGCAGCTTCTACAGCATATCCCCAAAACCCTATACCGAAGATTATTTTGCTATTGGGGAGGTAATCATTTACAAGATTGTTGATTACGTTTTTTGTATTCTTTTGTAGCTTGTTGATTACGATTTTCACTGATGCATCTGGTTCAATTATGTATTTACATAATCTTAACTATGCTTGAAACTGTGGCATACCGGTGAATTCTATGTAATAATCAATCCCCTTTATCCGTCGCAGAGATAAAGATGGAGGTGAAATTAAGAACCTTACTGTTTACTCTTAAATAAGGCACCTATTTGAAAATTGTGATCCCTGTTCCTTAAATTTGGAGTTAATGATCTCTGTTTTGATGCTTTGTGATTTTCATGCCGGGACTTTATCTTTAGATGCAAAAGTTTGTACTGCACCTAAAAAGAACGAGCAGTGATGTCACTGGTGTTTGTGAATTTATAATACAGAAATTAATGAATAGACAATAGGCTTGCATCAAAAGTTGTTGGCTTCCCGATTTTATGAGGTTTTGGTTAGCTTATGAATTATGATATACTTTGGGTATGTTTACAAGCAAATAACACTAGTAGTATAGACAACCAGAGAATAACCATGAAATATATGTGACTAAAATTAAATTTAGAAACGAGAAAAAAAGCAATAGTCATTACTACTGGCCAATCCATAAAAAGTACATAATATGTTAAGAAAAAGTTACTCTCAAGTGATTTCCCAGCGGAATGCTAGGCCAAGACTTACTAATCTCTTTTGTATTACCCATACAAGTACTTAGGCACGTGTGCTGCACGTACGCAGGAGAAATTGCTGTTATTAAACACTATGTGTAAAATAAGTTAATGTGTGTTGCATTTTCAATATGCATACATGTACAAACATACCATTTATCAAAACGTGAATGATGTTAAGTTAATTTAGAAAATAATTAATCATGTAAGAAGAGTAATAAACCATTACATCAATACGTAGAGAAATAAAACAAGTATTAAAATTAGCATTTTCAATAGTTTGAAAGTAAAAAAATTACATTGTTTCTATTTCAGAAATTAATAAATCAGTTAGTTAATCTATAAGGAAATTTTCTTTTCAACTACAAAGGTTGCACCTTTCTTGATGCTTCCTTCCTTGCTAACACCCAATAGTTATCATGGCTTAGCTATCATATGTGTGTGTGTTTGGGTGAGTTGCATGCGTTACTTAGCTTAGCTATCATGGCTTTAGCGTCATTTTGCACATCATATTTAGTTGCATGCTACGGATAAAGGGGATTCATTTACAAGATTGTTTTGAGCGCGATCCTCATAAGGCTGTTCTTAGAATTTGTTCTTGTTCCGTTACTTCCGTATCATCCAAATTTATTTAGATTTTGTTAGACTTTGTAAGACTTATATTCTTTTAGTATGCTAGAAAATAATTTTGGCGTTTATGTTAGAAAATAATCATGACTTTGTAAGACCTATAGCGTTTATGTTAGACACATATACTTTGGCTTGCCTTGTGTATACTCATTACATAGTAAGTATCAACATAATGATAATGCAACATACCACCAGAGGGCCTGTCCACCCGTGGATAATACACTGCAAAACTTGCATTTACTAGTAGCGTTGCAGACATTATTTTGTTCGGCTAAGGAATAAGTTAAATAATGTGCATACACTAAGCCTATTTCACGTTGTGTTTACCTGAAAGCACTACAAATTATTTTTGACACATTTTTTGTTTTGCGTGCAGTAGTTCCGTGTTCCATACTATGATATCTGGAGTAGATAAATCCATCTTTTCAAGACTTTCATACTGCATTGTGTTTTCACCATTTTTCCAATTTTTTTGTCACACCTGCGACTATATTCGAACCTCATGTCATTTTATGCATTTCAGACTTTTTAACCCCTAATCAACCTTCCTACCTCACCACATCATTTCGGTTAACCATACAGCATTCATGTATCATGTGCTCGTGAAATTCTCCACCCATTCGTTCAGAAAGTGGAGTGGTCTTAATCACTATGTAATCATTTTTTATCATGCATTTCAAGCACTTATGGTTAATTTTTTATCCATAACCCTATACATATACATAATATTATGATTAAGTATGTCGAGCTATAATTTATTCTTATGTCATTAATACTTGTAATAAGCACTAGTAATAGTCAAGTTGCTTTTCCGAACTACAAATGAGAAGACCTTTCTAAATGAAACTTTTATGCGTAGAATCTTGACTGATATAATCGTCTGTTGGAGAACGTTTCTGCATTTCCACATCTTGTGACCATTGACTCAGTTGCTCCATTATTGTAATTTAACATATATCAGATCACTGTACCAACTTTTTATTGTTAATTAATGCATTCTTCAATAACTTCTCTGCAGGAACTTCTCTTGCCGTGACTGTGACGCGCTCTGTTGACATCAATTCCGAAACATTGGGAACCTGGTGTTGGACAGATACTGAGCATACTGGACAGGCATGTTTATTTCAAGTATTTTTACCATTTCAAGTTGTATATGATCCTAGCTGTGGAAAACATCACTTGAGGGGGGTAAAAATTTCTAGTTGGCACTTTTGTTTTTCCATTTTTGATTTCAGTTACCAAAGAGGCTAAATGATGCTTATTAGTAATTCCGAAAGAGGGGAAAATGATAGTTTTGACAGCCACATGTGCATTAGAACAGCAGGAATGACATTCGTATTTAAAACAAATCATAAAAATAACAGCAAGGAAATAATGAAGTTCATAGTAGTTCAATTCTTGGAAAGAATCTTTGAGTTCTGTCTTTATGCAGATGGCAAGTGGCATGTCGGACTGATCTCATCAAATTGGAGCCAACAAGAAGGTTAGGTCCTAGATATTGGTGGTTATTTTGGAGTAACAATGTTCACCCTTGAAAGCATTTTTATATATTTATATTTTAGATTCATAGGTTATCCATGATAAACAATATAAAACACATTCATTATAGGTAAATGAAATGCTGTTGTGTTCTTTTAGGAAAGAAAAGACCTCCATGTCACTGTTTGTTCATTTCACAATAATATAATGTTGTGCATTGTCTGACATAAATTCAGACAAAACAAAGAAATTACGTTAAAGAAATAGGATAAACTTCATAACCCAAATAGATAATAGATGATTGGTGGAAAAGGGAACATAACATTATATATTGGATGTAATTTACTTGGTCCCATTCCTAAAGTTTTTGTTCCGTATACCATGCTAATAGCTGTTGAATATGGTTTGTGAAAATAAAGAATGTTTTGGGTACAACTTGTGAAGTAAAAGAATACTTAGAAAAAAAGAAGAAAAATATATATAAAACAAATGAGCTTAGACTTAATTTAACACTTTTAATTTAACATTCAAAATTCAGGTAAAATCGCAAATTATTATTTCTCTCGTACCTTCTTCGATTCAGTTTACCTAATCGATCAAGTTTTTTGTTTAATTGTGCTCCTTCTCTTCGGCGGTATGGATTAGGGTTTTAACTTGGATTAGAGTTGCTTCGTATTCATCTGTTATAAGGTAAAATCGCAACTATTGCTATTTTTGTTTCGTGCTTTTTCAATTATAATTGCTTTGCTATCAATTTAGATAGTTTTATGGTGATTTTAGCTTGGATTAGAGACTGGGAAATGTCTAATTCTTGTTGGGCTTCATATTCAATTGGAAAACATTAAAAAATCAACTGAACTTAGATGTAAAAGTTTGTATTGCTACTTCCAGCAAGTTTTAGTTAGCTGAGTTTTATTAGGAATGACAACATAACTATCCCCACGTATACTCTTTCTCATCACGTATTCTATGTACCTGAATTAGATTTAGACTAAACCTGCTGTGTACAAGAATTAGTACAAGAATGAGGTCTAGCATTATTGAAGGAGAGACGTTAGTTTAATTTTGGGATGCCGTTTCTTTTTTAAGTGAGTCATTGACACCGTCCGGACTGCATTTTGTATGTAAGCAAGTCAAAAGTATCTGTAAGCATATAGAACTATTCTGGTGATTATTTCTTAACTGCATACCTGAATACGACATCATTCATCTTCCAAATGGTTTTAACAAGCCTTTGTTGATTGCTCGGTTCATAGGCTATTTTGGTGATTATTTCTTAACTGACTGCTTGAATATGTAGCCATATTTTGATGATTATTTCTTAATTGACTGCTTGAATATGTAGCCATATTTTGGTGAATATGTTTGCTGTTGAAATTATGCAGTGTTTTTTTTTCTTTGAAAACAGAAGATGAAAACTGTTTTTTTAATTATTAGACTATAATGCAAATTGATGGAACTGTAATGAAACAGAAGATGAAAACTGTAATGATAAAACCAGTTTCCTGTAAGAGTACCAGATGCAAAGGCTTATCCAAATTTCCCTTCATAGTATGACTTTGACAAATATATTTGGAGATATTTTCTCAGTTTTTCTGAGCTTATGTTGTCAATTTTTTATTTTATTTTACCAAATAGTATGACTATTGTAAAATTTACCCTTCTTATTCGACTACTGTAAAAAATCAAAAAATTGTTTGTTTTATGTATTTTGTTTGTTTCATTTTCTTTAAAAAAACAGTTACGGTTCATTTTCTGCTTTTGAAAAGAAAAAAAGCTGCTTCATTTTCTGGTTGACTTAGTGTCCATTTCTGTTAAATTAGGTACTGCATTTGTTTTTACTCCTGTGCATTTAGTTCTGTCTTCCTGTTTGCATTTCAGTCATTAAAAAAAATGTTCCGTTCAATTTTATTCCTGTGAAACATGCATTTTCTCTTCATTGCACTGCTTTCTTGTTGTCATTCAAGTGCATTTTGTTTCGATTTTATAGCAGAGAGAACTCCGTGTCTGTGCACTTTGTGCATTTTGAGACAACATAATTTCATCAGGAAACAGAGAAAAGAAACACTGCAATTCAAATTTATTTTCATTTTCAATCTTTGCAATACATTTTGTTAGCCTTGTTTTACAGTAATCACCTATTCCTAGCTGTTTTTCCTCTTTTGATTTCACTCTGTCATCTTCAAAACTTCTTTGTTCAACACCCTCTTCCATACTACAACTCACCAGCAACTATGTATTCACTGTCAGTATTCACTTGTTTTTCAAATCAAAAGAATGATTTTTTTTTTCAAAATACACAACAACTGGTTGCAAGATAAAAAAGATATTTACTGGTTGCAAGAGTAGAACTTTGCTGCACGAAGTACAATTAATTGTAATTAAGCCGATTAGCTTCTTTATATAAGGCCATGTATCTAAGAGTAATACATAAGGCTATTATTTTTCATCTAAATGTACTTCACAAAATCACACAAGATAAGGGTTTAAAAAAGACCTGAACATATTTATGCTAAGGGGCTAACTGGTTGCAAGAGTCGAAAGATTGAACGTAATTACAGAATGCGAGGAATTTTTTTTGATCCGCCCAAAACAAGTTTAGAGATGACAGTCATTGACTGACCAATTTATGTTTTGAACAAAAAAATAAAATAAAAATCAACTGGATATAAAAGGCAATCCGTAATAACGAATACCCATTCGATTACATTGAGAAACATTTGTTGTTTCAATAGCGAAGAAAATTATTGAGCAATCATTGTTATAAAATGAACTTAGATAGGATCCAAGAATAAAAACAATTACATAGGATAAAACGAAAGTTATTAAATCTGTATGAACTCCACACATTCAGCTATTGAAGGAATCATGCCAGACTGAAAGGATTGCTGAAAGGATGAGAGCTATTGAATTTGAGTTAGAACTTCAAGCAAACCAATACCATTATTGAGCTCACTAATCAATTGTTTTCCAGTGCTTGTAATTGGGATGATATGTTTTTGTAAGGAACCCAAACTAAGGAGCAATCTTTGTATACTCTACAGGAAAAAATCAATTTAAGCCTGAAAACCGCACCTATGAAGGCCGAGATGGACCGAGAATCATATCATTAAAGTATCGCAATATTACCCTCAGATGGCAATGTATTTTTAATTCCATAAGCTAGTTCACTTAGTTTTCTATGGGGGCACTTGTTGATTCTATGAAAAAAATTGGCGTTTTCCATTCCAAAATATTCTAGAACTTTGATGATTTCCCTTTCGATGAAGCAAAATTGAAGAAAAAGCTAGGAAATTTTTTTTTTCTCCTCTTGTTCGTTCCTTCATGGGAACGTTAATATATTCACTTATTTTTTCTTCGCAAAAGAAAAACACAAAAGAATCTGTATAAAGTGATCATGCATGCATAAGAATATTCATAGAAACGTTATTATATTCACTTATTTTTTCAATCTCTTATATGGAAATTATTTTTCATGAGTCAACCAATTTAAAATGAATATTATTATACCATAAAGTTCAAATAAATTCATGTTAGCTATAAAATCATATTGCCATAAATTAATTGGTTTCCAAACTGAATTCCAAACCGAATTCCAAAACATTTGTTGCCTGTTGCTATTCGAGGTATATTGCCTAAACATGTTAGACATGTTATTACAAAACTTTGTATTTTTTTTAATGCAATTTGTAGTAAGGTGATTGATCCTGATATGTTGGATGATCAACAAGCTGATGTTATTGTCACTTTATGTCAATTTGAGATGTATTTTCCCCCTTCATTTTTCGATGTTATGGTGCATTTGATTGTTCATCTAATAAGAGAAATCAAGATTTGCGGTCCTATTTTTATGAGGTATATGTATCCGTTCGAAATGCACATGGGAACTTTAAAAAGAAAAACAAAGAATAGATATAGACCTGAAGCTAGTATCGTAGAAGGTACCATTGCCGAGGAGGTTGTTGAATTTGTCACTCAATACCTAACTGGCGTTGAACCTATTGGACTTTGCAAGTCTCGACATGAAGGGCGACTTGGTGGTCAAGGCATAATGGGGTTTAAATTAATGTCAATTGGTGATGATATGTTTCACAAAGCCCACCTACTTGTTTTACAACACCTTAGTGAGGTCCATCCTTATTTGGAAGAGCACATGACAATTCTAAAGTCTCAAAATCCTTCAAAGAATGAAAGATAGTTGACAAATGAACATAACCGCTCGTTCGTCATATGGTTTAAAAATACGGTAATGACTCAATTGTCTCAAACAAATCATAATGTTTCTGATACAATAAGATGGTTGGCGTATGGGCCTAAATTTCAAGTTAGCTCTTATGAAGTATACGCTATTAATGGATATGTCTTTCATACGAACCGTCAAGATGAAAAGAGCAAAATGCAAAATAGTGGAGTAAGTGTCGTAGCATCTTCAAGAGAATATGCTAGTGCTAAAGATAACAAACAAATAAATGCGACAATGTCATATTACGGGGTAATTGAGAATATTTGGGAACTTGAATATAAAGATTTCACAATTCCTCTATTTCAATGTAAATGGGCCGATAACCATCGTGCTGTACAAGTGGATGAACATGGATTCACACTTGTTAACTTTAGTCGAGCGAGTCATGATAACGATCCACTCATCTTGGCATCTCAAGTGAAACAAGTTTTTTATGTCACCGACCCAGCTGATCATAAATGGTCTGTTGTCCTTCCTGGAAAAAGATGCATTGTTGGGATCGACGACGTGATAGATGAAGAAGAGTATAATCAATTTGACGAGAATCCACCTTTTTCCATCGGCGTAAGTATATTAGAAGAAGAAGTCGATTTAAATGCAAATTATGCACGCTCTGATCACAATGAAGGGGTTTGGATAGCAGGGTAAGTTTTCAACCTTCTAATATTGTCACCATTTTACTTTTTTTTTTTTTTTTGTAACCTTCTAATACGATATTTATTCAAAAGTATAAAAGTAGACATAAAGATGAATATCATGATCATGTAGAACACTTGCATTAGCTTGTTTTTTTTTTCTAAATAAAATAACTTCTACATTTACATTATATATCCAGTATATATAGAATATTTACATTTTCTAAATAGAATAAAATGGAGCACTTTTCCCTTAGATTTTTTTTTCTTATTTTAAATTGTATTTATAGGATGTTTTATTTTGGTTTTAAAAAATACTTATTAGAACATCTGCATACTTTAAAATTTCCCTTGCTGCATTATTGAATGAAATAGCAAGGCGATATAAGTGTCAAGCATTATGTTATTGCAGGTTTCGGAAGTACTTGCTGCAAGCGTGCTTCCGATGTATCATTTATATCAATGTTTTTCATTTATATCAATGTTTTTCATTTCCTCATCTAGTGTTTCCTGTTCAATTGCATGTGTAGTCTTCTGCTGCATTTCTTTTTTTTCTTCAACTTTTGTACCGACCTAGGATCTGGAAGCTTATCTTGGTGGCTTTGATTTATCTCAAGATTTAAACAGAAATGAAAGTTAAAACTCCGAGTAATGTCATACCACATTTGTCCGTAAAATCGCAATGCACTATTGGTACATGAGATACATAAATATTCATGTTACAAACAAATGACCTAAATATCAAAAATCAGATCTTGTTCTGTCGTTCATGCAAACCCCTTAGAAATAGTAGCAAGAACATGATTAAAATCAACAAAATGGGTTTGCATGTTAAATTGTACAATAGTAAGAACAATAGAATAAATCATCTATTTGAATCAAAAATATGAACAGCCAAAAACTTCTAACACTTCAACCAAGGGAAACGTCAGGGGATGACGACAACCTTGCTGTCAAAACATCAACTCCTGTTTCAGTCACCTGCAATTTGGGCTTATGTAAATTATGCAGTTCTAGAAAACACAAATATTTATACAAATTATTGAAGAATACCAGTACAGCTATTTGCAGAATATAGAAAGACCTTTGTTTAGTCTTTATAAATGATTGTAGCTGATGGATTTCATATTCATTTTGTATTAAAAAGAAAAATTGAAATATGGCACAGGTTTTCCATTTATATTCTATTCGGAGTTCACGTTTATTCAGCAATTGCATAGCATAGACATATAATATTATATATCAGAAAAAGAATATAGATAAAGATTAAACATCCACAGAAATTTTATTTAGGTGTATTGAACATGGATTATTATTACGAGTGTCACGTCACGTGCGAAGCACGCTATAATATGCGCACTTTGTGCTTGAATTGTTTCTTCAAATTGTGTGTTTAACAAATTCAAAAGAAACGATTTGCACAATTATTTAATCATCGTGTAGTTAGATTGAACTTTTATTTCTATGGTGCATTTGTTAGATCCTATTTTTTAAGTCATACTAAGATTCAATATAACTTAAGAGAAAATTAGGAAATATGCCAAATTTTGAAGGAAAAAAAAATAAGTTAAAAGACATCAGGTTCTATTCTTGGACTTAAGGACAGATAATAGCTATTTTTTCTGTTTGCATGCTATATATAAATAATTGCTGTTTTTTTAATTGCTAATATCTACATGTATGGTCTTTCGCATGATATCTACATGTTTGATTGCTGGATTTTTCTTCTTTTGCATGAAATATGTTATAACTTTCGGATGCTTATATGTGATATAGGAATAATGGAAATACAACCATTTGAACACACTGAAGAGCAAAACAATTCTGCTCCCGTTTCATAACCATCATCTAAGAGGAGGCAAAGAGGTCCAACAACCGGAAAGAAATACAGAACACCCGAGCCAAAATTCATTGAGTGGTGTGATAATGGAAAACCTATTGGAAAATGGATGAAGTCTTTTAAGGCGTACGTAGGCGATACAACAAGATCTAGAATTGATATCAATATCAAAGATTGGGCTAGCGTTAGTCAAGGGCTTAAGGATACCATCTGGGAAGACATTAAGGTGTTATACATTAATTTGTTCCCTTGTTAAATTGTCAGTTGGATCCTTTGTGTTTGGAGTCATGGACCTCTTTCATTGTTTATCAGATTTATTTTTACTGCTTTGACGTTGTTTTTTTTATCTCAGATTGAGTACCACATCGACGAAGAAATGAAAAAGAATGTGTTAAAAATTGTTCATGGAGCATGGAAGGATTTTAAAACAAAATTGGTTAGTGGTTGGATTACGAAAACCAGAAAGCTTCCAGAAAACCATAAAGAGCCATACGAATTTTATGATGGTGTTACAAAATCACAGTGGGAGACCTTTAAGAAGTATTGTGAAACTGAGGAGTTTAAGGTATGTTTCTTAATGCCATATCCACAAGTCACCAGCTATTTCACTGATTTTGCAATATGAGAACCATATCTTCATACATTCAGCTTACTTTTTGTTGATGCTGTAAGATTTACAAACAAGAAAATTGTTATACTACTACATATTTTACTAGCATATTAACACGGGAAATTTATAAAATCTCTATTTAAGTCCATTACGCATAAACGCAATACAAAAGTGCATGTTTGTTTAGCCTGCTGTGATGCAATATAAAAGTGCATGTTTTGTTTCACATTCCTATTTAATAATTTGAAGTTATGTTACTGCCATGTAGTTCATGCATATTTTGAATCATTTAAATTCAACATTTGCATGGATAGATGGATGTTACAAAATATTAAAATTTTATAACATTAAAATCCAGAGTTTCTTAATCATGTAGAGAATAATATTTCTTTAGATTTTCGAACCATGAGACGACAATCTTCCTTCTTTTGATGAATTGTCGATAGTAATATGCTGCAGTTCTCGAGACGAGCTCGATCTTGTTTGCTCAAATGTTTCTAGCCTTTCTTTCGTCTCTCTATCCCCACTGGTAAATTCTATGATTTTATTTTTATTATTTATTACACAGGCTTTCTATATCTATGTTATATGCATTCTTCTAGCATAGTTCAATGTAAAATTTTCCTTCTGCTATGCTCATTTTGCGGACTTTTACATGGTAGCCTGTGAAAAGTTCTGTTGGACTGGAGTTTGTCCTGATGTTCGTCTGAGGATGTTAGATAGTTGGTTGAATACGAACTTGAGAGTGATGTCTTATTACCATTCAAATCATGTTCTGTGCAGCTTGTACTATTATGTATGGGTTATGGTGTTTTGGATCAGATCATATATCATTAGAACAGCCCTACAAATCTGAGGTTTACAATCTGCATTAGGAAAATTATTAAGAATAATAACAAACTGGCAAGAACCAAATTAGTAGAAATCTGGAATTCAGCTTACCATGATATAAATATTCAGCTTACACAATTCTCTTGATCATATTAGAAAGTTCGTGAAAAGTAACAGTATTAATAGCCAAATATATTTTTAAAGTTTCCTTATCGTAATTATACTAGAAGATCAAGTTTGATCCTTTGTGAAGCTAAGCTACTTTATCTGCCTATAGCCGGCAAAGTAAGGCCTCCAACTTATCTATTCATATATTGGGGTCATCTTAACTTTCCTCATGTGCAAACGTTGTGCGCGCGTGTCTAGCTGGAAGCTGGGAAGACTTCCCCAGCATAGGCCTCTTGGGGATGCCGCCGCCACTCCTTTTCGTTTTCTTAACTATTCCAAAAAACTGGAGAACTAGCATAAGCTTGTTGTCCAATCTGTTATTTTCAATGCAAATACATTCCAGAGTTTCCAGTGGCAAAGAGGGGAAAACAAACTAAACAAACAATAAAAATATAACAACGTTACCTCCTCTGTTTGGCTATGACATTCATTTTGGTACTACCAGCAAATCTTTTATTTCTTTGTTATCTTGGACTGATATTTTAGGTATGAGAAACTACCAAGTATTGAAGCATACAATTACATTATTATTATTGAGTATTTTTATTTATTTGGTCTTTTTATTATTCATTTCTACTAGTATAATTTACGTACATTAAAAGGATGCATATTTATTTTTGTGTGATTAATTTACACAATAATAGATGGGTCTCTTATCGATTTCATATTTTTGTTTTGTTTTTGCTAAGCTTTAACTAATTAAATTCAATCATTCAAAAATGACAAATATTTAATTATTGACAAAAGTTGGATTTAAATGAAGATTATGACTTGAGACTTAATAAATGATTACAAATGGAGCATATATTTGAAATTTCTATTTCTATTTATTTTATATGTTCTGTAGGGAAGGTTTTTATTTTTTTAAATAAATAGAATGCATGAGTAGTAATTAGCTGATCTATTAAATAATAAATCACTGTCAGACATTTTAACCATTTTGATGAATTGTCGAGTTTCACTGTATTTGTTCAAGTATTTGTTGAATGGTCGACGATACGAAATGGAAAACTAAAATTAATGTGGTACATGGGACAGATCAAAGAGACAGAAATTGGGTTGTATTGAACATGCTATGCAAGCTTGCATGTCAGCTCGTTATACAAAGAAATAATGACACACATGTAACCTAAACACTTCAACAACCTTACGTCGGAAATACCAATATTAGAAAAGCATTTAGTGTAAACAAAACGCATTCAATGTAAACAAAACACGGATTTAAAACTAGCAATAATTATTTCAGATTTTTTTTTTCTTAAAAAAAAATCAAGTATAGAATACCATGTCACACCCCCCTAAAATAAAACAGATCATTAAAACTGGGTATTTGGACATGATTGATTAATTTTTCCGTGCATTCAAGGTTATAAGCTGTCAACATTTTGCCGTGATTAACTTTGTAAAAAGCATCTTTTTTGACTATCCTATTACATAGTTTCTAATATTTGATTAGTTCCTCTAACTTCCTCACGTTTTTGAGTTCATTGAACACATTTGTATAAAAGCTACAATAATATCCCTCTCAGTTTTACTTTCATGTATGCTTAAGTGTTTGATTCCCAAACAAGTATTTAATATGAAACACTCCATGATACTCCTACCTTATTAGCAACTCTGTGTTTCAATATTAAAAGCATCAGAATGACGGTAGAAGTTTAAATAATAGATTGGAAAAGAAATGTAAATGACTAAATATAGAATTCGTCAATTTAAATCCTAGAAATTGCTTAGTTCACCGAGGAAAACCAATGACAAAACTATCTTTGTTTAGCTATATATTTTAAAAAAAAAATATAATTTTCAGCATAACTCGTAGAGTTTCTACAAAAAAAATGGTTTTTTAGTTATACACGGTTGAGCAAAGTTTTTGGTTTCTGCCGTTTTTTCGAATTTGTTGAGTGAACCCAGCAAATTTTAGATTTCAAATAGAATTTGCCCTTTGAATGATATTCATGTGTTAATGCAAAAGCTACTCCACAAAGTAATTTCTATTCTATTATGAGCTTGGCAAAGTACAACCATGAGAGAAAACGGTCTTTGAAGTTTTGCCGTAACTACACATAACGCCGAGCTAGCACGATAGCAATTTTTTTTTTCTGTTATCATAGGCTTCTTTTTAAAGAAGACAACATTGCTTTATTGAAATATAGCATTTAATATTTGATTTTCTTGCTCAAATCGGTAGCAAAGCATGTATCTACCTTCGTAATTGGTTTAGACAGTCAAAACCCTTTTTATGTGTTGTCGGCCTCACGTATTGAATGTGAAATTCAAGCGTCCACATCGGTAATAAGGAGTATTATGTGCTATGCTACTTCATATTCCTCCTTACTCTAAAAAAATGTCTAACCGTGCGTACACGCACAATGAAATAGTTCTATTGATATATTTCAAGAATAAAATTTCCTATACAATCGATATTGTATTTCTAAAATATTTGAATTACAAGCGGAATATGTTAATGTAACCGATTTGATTTATGTATTTGTGTTCATCTACCATTTTCTTTTAATGTAACCGATTTGATTTTCCAGTTTTCACGCTAAATTTCAAAAAAATAACATATCCTTCCTCTTTAATTTTTTTTGATATTTACGCTAGAATTGTTAATGTTATAAAACAGCTAATAAGTGAGAAGGCTAGGAAGAATCAGGCATGCAACGAACATCCTCACTATTTAGGACAAGCTGGGTATGCAGGAAAGAAGACTAAATGGATAACTGAAGGCCATAGTTCTACTATCACATTGCCAGGTGGACCTGCTATGGATCGGAGTAAAGATTGGATTTTGGCACGATCAAAAAAAGGAGCTGATGGAATTTTTGCCATCCCTAATGAGAAAACTAAGATGGTTGCAGATAAAATGGTATGACTAGTTTCCATGTATATTACCACTTTACATGTTTTAAACTGAAAACACACACTACCCAACATTCCTTATTTGAAATTACTAATTTTAAGCATCAACACTTGTGGACCAAAGTTGCAAAATATTACAGTGAGAAGATCCCTGTATGAGTACTTTAAAATGCCTTGTTTTTGCAAATTTTTAAACTAATTTAGGAGACATCCTTAATAGTTTTTTTTTTCTTTTAATATTTTATAACTACTGTATGCGTGAGTAATACTCGAAAAAAGGGGTTTGAAAGATTTATAATTGACTGAACAAAATGGCTAGAAATATGCTGTTGTTTTCATTGTTATTGAGTTTGATCAAAATTGAGTTTGATCAAAATTTACTTAGAAAATACGTTTAGAAAAAACACGGGAGTTATATAGTACAATTCTCCTTGTTATTCAATTTATTTATAGTACAATTTTTTTTAGGGAGTGAACAATAGGCTGAACGCATGATACGATGTTTGTCGTAATTTTTTTGGTGTTGATCTGTAGCCTAAGTGAACCATTCAAAACGATGATCAGTCGACAGATCTTGATTTTGTTCGAAACAACGGCTACATTGTGCCGTATGTAGTCGTTGTTGTAATTCTGCAATGCCGGTAGATCAAGTCTACTAGGAAATGGAGAAATGCGACGCAGTTGATAGCTTAGCAGTCGATAACTTGCTGTCCTTGCTCAGATTTTAACCCTATTCGTTTTAACTTAAGACCTGATGTCTCACTTGAGAACTTTCTTCAAAGTAAGTTTTGCATGTGCAATTGGTTAACGAGGCCAAATTAACTTAGAGTTGAGTTCTGTTTACAATTTTGCATGTGCAATTGGTTAATTGTTTACATTTTTGTAGATAATTTCTTGCGGGCATCCTCATAAGTGATCGCAAATGGTAATGTTTTAATAAAATCTTAGTCGCTTCCCAAGTTTGATGCAAATGGCCTTTAAAAGGTTTTGAAAAGAATTACAGAAGCTTTATGTTGCCTCAAGCCACTTTAATATTTTTATGACTTAAAACAGTGTAGCTTTATAAGCGGTGTACGGACTATGAGAACTCATGACATGTACATGACACACACCATGGAAATTCTAATGATTTATAAGTGTGTCTGCATGTAGAAAACCAAATTCATGTTGGGTGTTTATATTACATGAACATTTGTCATGTGCTGCATCTTAATTTATTTATTTCTGGTTGGCAGAACGATTGGAGAGGAAAAGTCATTGAAGGATCATGGGTTCCAGATAGGCATGATGATGTCTTGAGTCGTGCTCTTGAAAAAAGAGAGCATTCCGGTCGAGTTAGAGGGATTGGTGGGACGGTGGGTATAAAAAACATATTTGGAGAGGTAGAGAAAAGGAAAGGGCGAAGCGGTGTAATATCAGCTGATGAGTTGTATGTTATCACTCAGGAAATAGAGGCTAAAGTGAGCCAAAAATTGAGACAAGAGATGAGTACAATGGTTCAAGAGCAGGTTGCAAACATTCTGAGCACGATGAACATGCCTAAGGATGTGGAGATCAACAACACACCATTAACTGATCATCGTAGTAGTTGTCAATCCACGCACCCGAGCAAATTGCAATATGCAAACAAAACTCAAGAGAGGGATCCCTATGCAGACTTGCAGGTAAACAATTCAAAGTTGAGTTTATAAACATATATGATTTTATGTATTTGACAAATGCTAAGTGAAAAATGTTGACTGTGTACTTGTCATTTTAGAAACCTATTAAATGTCATTTGGCTGTGAATATGGACTTCAAAATTGTCGTCGTGGGTCATGGCATGGTACATCCCTCTTCAAGGCCCAGTGATCAATGCCATAATCAACAAATCTTGGTCGACCATGTAAAGGTTGGAATTGATGCAGTAGAGTCTAGTTATGAAGGAACCCCACTTCCTGTTCCAACTAGACATCACAACACGATAGGAGAAGCGGTCGGGAGTTTTGTTCAATGGCCTAAAAGCCTTGTGCTTTTAAGAGATAATGATACGGTAATGAATGCATTTAATTATATTGAGTTTATTTTTGAATTCATAATAAACTGGTTTTAAAAGTCGTTTGCAATTCTTTTTTTTTTCCTAGTACTAGTATTCATGAAATTGTAACTTACTGTAATGTGTCTTTAGTGTCGCTGTAGCACTGTTTGAAGTGTATTTTAAATTTGCTCATAGGAGCATATATGAATACATAATTTATTTTTGATTTTTTCTAACCAACAATAAACTACTAAACATTAATTAATTTAACATCAATACTATAAATGGAATGCAAGTATATATTTTTGTATATATTTCCATATATGAACATGCTAGAGATATTGCTTTCATATCCGTAGAGTCATGCTTTACTTTATGATGAAAAAAGAACATACAATACTAACTCATCATTATAATTAAGCAAAATGATCCATGTGCTTCATTTTGTATTGTGATCATTACCTCATATGCTGTGATACCAGCCAGCAATTTCATAAATTAGGACAACTTGATTTCCATACTGTTACAATTATGAATTTTCTTATATTAGACATCTACTTACAATTTTGAATTAGGTGCCTACATCTCAATCAAACAAGGATTTATTTGAAAATATTAATGACAAGGTCGTGAATACAATGGCAAATGAGACTGCAAAAAGCAAATCAATCGTGGATGAAGAAATTCTCAAAACTTTAACGAGCGAATGCAGATATTTCCATGATCTAGTACTTCAGATGCTATCTAATGATAGTGCCATCAATGCAATTCAAGTGAATAAGGATTTATTCACATATGATGAGGACTTTGAAATTCATATCACGATGGATGACATTATCCAATTCTTTAGTATGAAGTGGTTGAATGCATCATGGTTGCAGCTTTACATCATGTGAGTATTTTTTCCTTATCAATTTTTTTCATATATAACCATCTTATTTTTTGATGAATAGTCAATTTTTAAAAAAACTAACAATGTATGCTTGAATTTGTGTAGGTGGTTAAATCATATGTGCAATGATCTCAAAGTGGAGATCATTGGGTTTATGTGTCCCAAAATGCTTTCCCAAGTGCGAAAACATCCAGTTGCGACAAATAGATATTTGTCGAACACATGGAAAGCATTGCAATCTAAAAGTTTACTTTTAGCCCCATACTACGAAGGTATGAACTTTAAACTTTTAATAACTAATTTACATATTTGATGCCAAATTTAACTTACTATAAATCTTGGAATGCAGGAAACATTGTATACTGCTTGTTTTTCGTGTACAAATGAATGAAATTTATGTTTTTGATCCTCAGACCGAACTCAAACTTAAACTTGAAATTAAGCCGCAAGTGAGCTTGTAAGTTGTATATATTGCTCTCTTATGTGAAGTTAGTATATGTGGTTATTAAAAAAATTCTTGCATGTGTAGGGCCTTCCAAATTTACAAGAAACTCGGTGGCAAGTCTCGAGGAAGTAACTTGAATTGGAAGCATGTTAAGGTGATTTGATTTTCTAACAAAAAATAAAATAAATAAATATAATATATAGTTTGGTATATGAATTCATTTTAAACTAACTATTAAATTATCTTGTAATATTGATATAGTGTCCTCAACAATTAGGAGCAACCGACTGTGTATATTATGTGATGAGGTATATGCATGACATAGTGAAAAATTACAATCAAAGCATCAATTTACAAAAGGTACTACTTTAGTTTTTTTCCTTCATATTATATATCAGTTACATTATAGGTATATTTCGATCATATCATTGCTGCAATGCTAGTTAGAAGAAATCAAATGTTATTGTAGTTGTGTATTGCATTTATCTTGGTTCATTGGGTTGCATGGATTTCGGGTAAATCAAGTCAAAGACGAATTAGGAGGCCTGTGTATTGCATCTTCATATGTTTTATAAAGAGAGCTGCTGCGGACAGTCACCTCTTGTAGACACCTGTCCGTGCAGCCGCGTTCCAGTTCAGGTTCTGTTTTGTTTATTGATCCCACGACCTTTCCTGGATTATACGGACCACCCATGTCTAGTACCCATGTTAATTGAGCCAAGATTTATACATAAGTGAAATTCTGGCAGAACCCGTTGTTAATTGAGCAGCGGAAATAACAAAGAGGTTTGTCCTCAAAATTTGGCTTCATTGATTAATATACACTTCATTTATTAGTTGGGTTTCAGGGTTAGTTAATAACAAGAAAGGAAAAAGTTGCACTGGTTAATTTTATTTTGCACCATGCTTCTCTTCAATATTATTGGAAAATGTTAGCATGTGCCCGGCACAGGTTAATTTGTTAAATTATACAAATAATCTATCGAATTCTACTAAGTTTTTATGATATATAGGTTAAAACAGTATTTGAAAGTAAAAAGATTCTTTAGCCTATAATAATCATACTTGACGTTGTCCTGCGCACATTAACCATAACTTATTATTACATTTTAATATACTTGCCAGTGCTAATTAAAAGAATTAGTTGTTCTCTTAACACTTAAACTAGATTGTTAGTTTTACTTTTAATTTCAGTTTATACTATCATGCAAGATTTCTTTTATTAAATTCAAATTTTCAGTTAAGGTGTATACGTTATATACTTTACTTTGTCATCTCAGTATATCGCTAAATAAATGTCTGTGCCGTAGCATTCAAATTGCTGCTTATATTTAAAAGCGTAATTTTGGAACGAACAGTCGGGTCGGAACTTTGCCTTTTCAAAACAATTACCAATGAAGATGCACTGATGTACACCAGAAACGACTGTTTTCATGTCAAGGTAAAACAACAATAAACCAAAGACGGCAATAAAATAGCGCTTTGATTTACATTATATAATACACAGTTTTATTTAACTAATAATCACAAAATCTAATGTATTTGATTCACTAATTAATCACAAAATCTAATTTTATTTAACTATCTTAGTGCACGCTGAGTTTGATGTATTTGACTTAATAATTAATCACGAAATCCATATAATAGGAGTATAATCATCGTGATTGCAGAATATGTGGAGTAATAACCACTGTTTGTGTATGATTATAATCATTTAAAATTTTGTAAACGATACGATGGTGTTCGGTTCATAATATATTTTGTGTTTTTAATTTTAATTATAAAAAATAAAAATAGTCGAGAGAGAGCAGAGAGAATGAGAGAATGACGAAGGGATGAAGAAACGACGAAGGAATCGTTTCCCAGTACATTTCAAAACACGAAAGATAAGTCAAAATTATTTTATGTTTTATTTGTTAATTTCACTTTTTAATGCAGTCATTTTTTTCATAATGTGCCTGTACCATTCATATTTTTATATGGCTGACCCAAAAACCAAGAGTAAATCAAGCAGGACACAAAGCCTTCTGCTAGTCATTTTGATTTGGATTATTATTTTTGTGTGCATCTGTTACTGTTGCCCGGTTAATCAAATCATCAAACAGCTAATCAAATTTTATATCATAGCTCAAATCAAACTGAAATGGCAAATGGCACAATTCTCAGGAATTTGGTCCATTTCATTTGTACTACGGGAAATGGAACAATTCTCAGGAAATGTTTAGATTGAGATGTAACTGTACTACAGGAAATGATTAGAAGTGGATAAGTTTTTATTTTTCCCTTTACATGTGACAATAGGTGAAATGGTACTCAGTTTTTATAGTGCGCTAAAATGACCAGCGCGGAACAATAGGTGAAATAGCAATTGAATCTCGGTTTGACCACATATACGCATTCACCTGACATTCTGAATCTCGGTCTGACCTTCACTGAAATGGCCTTTCATCGACTCGACTATGCACATGGCAAATTATGTTACTGTATTTAGGGAGTGAGGTGTGTGCATGTGGCATTTTAGTGTCTTGCATTCAACTATGCAGCCAACATATAAACCCTTGTATTCAACAAATCAACTCTTGCTTTAGCGTTAGTTTCAGCCTATGAAACATGCACTCATTTTTTGTCGTTCACAACAATTACATGCTTTAGTGTTAGTTTCATATACTCACTCACATGTAATTTTTTTTGTATACTTTATTATTATTAAGTATAACTTTCTACGATTGGCAACTTTACCAATCACATGACCTGAAAGGTACATGGGTAAGTAAAGCGTATATGGAGAAAGATGTACCTTAAAAAATCAATTACGTTATAGCTTCCTAGGTAAAGAAGCAAATATTTAGGTGATGCTTATCTGTCTTTATTGTATAGCCTTCGCACACCCAATTTATAAGTATGGTCTGCTTAAGTTAATTTCATTGCAGGTGTTAATAGTATTTTTAAAATTTTCTTAGTGTCTTAACTATCACTTTAATATAGATTGAGGAAATTTCAGTATCATCTGCATCATTCTTGCCCTAACAAAATCATGCTATATGTTTTTTCACTACTAGCTTTAGGACTTGATAAATGCATTGCAGAATTTTGACATTTAGCATAGTGGCATGATAAGATTATTTCATTTTATTCCATCCGACTTTGCTTAGATACATTGACATTTTTTTCACTCACTCACTTGTATAATAATTTTTTTAATTACAGGACTTTGTACAAGACGGTTCTTATAGCCAACAAGAGATAGATGAGGTTCGGGATAATTTAGCTAGTTATATCATGTATAATTGGATGTAGTTGTTTTTTATTGTGTACGTTGATCTTTTGTAATGCACATTGGTATTTTATTATTTACATTATGTTTGTGACAAATTATGTTTTTTTTTGGCAAGGCCAAAATAGAGAAGTATTGTGACAAATTATGTTGATGGATAATACAATTATATTTTATGTTCGATCAGTTTCATAGTAATGTACATTTGTGAAAATTTTAAATTCAATTTCATGCGTGGTTTTTATATTCTGGAATGGTTATGGTGCATTTTTTTTCAAATGTATCTTGTGTCGGTTGTTACTTCAAAGATGACCGATACAACTGTTTGTCAATTGTGTCGGTCGACAAACTAATGAGGTCGACACAAATATCAATCATGTGTGTCGGTCGGCAATAAAGGGTAGACGCAAAAGCAATATCATTTGTGTCGGCCGATATATGAGGACCGACACAAGAAAGTGTCATTTGCTTCACCGTATAAGCTACTTTGCGTCGACCGTTTGTAAGAAACCGACACAAAAAATATTTAATTACGTCGGTCGAATAACCGACACAACAAAAAAAGTCTTTTGCGTCGTCTTCATTTGTGTCGGTTGTAAGACCGACACAAAAGGGGTTAAATGACCGACACAAATGACATGTTTTGTGGTAGTGATATTTTAATATATATATTAATCCAATTTTCCCAATCTAACTTAAGTACTCTGATTATCCCTAGTTGTCGATTATTTTAGCACTTAATTATAAATTCAATCACAACTCTATTTTTAATATTAATTTCCAATTCCGTAAGGAATAAATTACTTTATAAAATTCGATGAAATCAAATTCTCAATATAATTTCTTAGATGTATCTCAATTCATTTTTATATTCCGAATATCGAAATAAAACGCGCCGTTCCCTTTTTGAAACGATTTCCAATTCACGGTTAAATTCATATTTGAATTTAAATTTCTAAATTATCAAATGATAATTTATTTTCCTTAATTTATAAACGTTGTTTATAAATTTACTTCCTTGTTATTTCAATTCCATTTCAAATTCTATTTTCAATTCGCACTTGAATTTAAACCTCTAAATTATCTAATGATAATTTATTTCACTAGATTTACAAATATCATTTATAAATCCATCTTCCTTGTTTTATAATTTAAAACAAGTTCCATTTCAAAAACCTGTTTGAAAACCAAAATCTTATTTTTGAATATTCTATTTATTATGACTTATATATATATATAACACAGAATTTATTTTCATACAAATTTTTTAGTTCTATCTAATACAATTCCAATATCTTTTCTGAAAAATATTTTATTTAAATAAATTCGATCTAATCGAATTCAAATCATAAATCCATATGGATTTATTTTTAGTTCAATTTACATTTTGAACATCAGAATAAATTTCATCATTTACTTCTATAAAACGATTCCCTATTTCTATTCTTTAATTTTGACTTTAAATATTCAAATTATCAAAATGACAATTTTTCTACTTCATTTATAAACACCTTTATGAATTCATTTCAATTCCCTGATTATCCAATGAAAATCATTCTGTTTTATTTATAAACATCGTTTATAAATTTACTTAATTTTTTGTATTATCTAATTTATAAACATTATTTATAAATTAAATACTTCAATTTCCTGTATATTTTAATTTATAAACATGGTTTATAAATTCGATACTTGTTTTATTTATTCAAAACAAGTTAATATTTCTATAGCTCATTAAAAATTTAAATTCTATTTTTAAAAATAGATTTCCCTTTTAAATCTCAAATATCCTTTTTAGGATATTTTTATATATCAACATTTTGGGGCCAGTGATATTCAACCAATCAAAAAAACACAATTATCAACTACAGGTTTTCTAACACATCATATATGATACTTTATATAAAACAAATGAATAATAATATTTTTGGGGAATCCAGTTGGATCCCTCCAACTTGTTTTCCTACATCCACAGACGTTAGCCAACATAAATAATATGCATCCTGCTTCGAGGCAGGATATCGCGGTATACAAGGTCATCCACTATCATAGTGTGGGGCGTATAGGGTCATCCGCTAATGATACTGCGGCCATCCGCTAATGGTACTGCGGGAAACCAACCACCAATATATATATATAATAACCACAAACACCAATCCTAAATAACTAATATATATATATATATATTTAATAGTCGCAATAATATTTAAGTGCATGCAAATAACCAGCGAACAATCATTTTAACGAATAAAATAATTCTAAATGAAAATATGAGTGAGATTTACTCACCGGAATTTTCCATTGCTGAATATCCTATTTAATTCTGTATCGTCGGCTATGAACCCACTCAAACAAATCTATTTGTACTTATGATTATTTTATTCGTTTAACGATTAAACGATTATTTACTTAATTATTACTACACTGAACAAATAAATAATATTAACTAAATAACTTATTTAATTACCTGAATCCATTTTCATCATTTCCTGCTTAAACCGGTATTACTCCTCCTATTTAAAAATCACAAACGCTTATATATTCACAAATACGCAACCATCTCCCCTATTTCACCCTTTCGACTGACGCTTACTGTCCCACTTCTTCCCATCACAATTTTTCTCCCGCCTTCCTGTTATTCATTCGCCATGAAACTCTATTCAAACCTCTTCATTTGAAACTCGAGCCTCTCCATATCAAAATGCAACATCAAACATATTCCTGTCACTTGCTATCGAAGTGCGAAGGCTCTCATCACCAAAGTCCATGAGTCTTTGGGAACACCTCTGCCTCCATGCTTGGAACTGCCCCCTCGCACATCAGTTCTAGTGACAGCTCCCCTTCCAGTAAAGTACGGCCTTGCTTTTGAACAGAAATCCCCCAAGGATTTTAATGCAATCCCTCCCCCAACTCAACTCGACATCGCACTTCACATCGTCTATCGCCACGTTGTCCTAAGCCCATCGCGACTTCAACCCCTCCACATACCACATCGCATGCACCCTATAAGTTCCATCGCACTCCCCAGTTCTGAATCGAACTCCACCATTTCCAAGTCACGATTTCAGATAGGGAAAAAAAGAAGCCCCAATACCACTACATCGAACGACGCCAACCCACAACCTACCATCGCGACTGTGACGACCCCATTTCCCGTACAGACGGTGACAAGGGTAATCTTTGGAATATAACACATAAACAGATAACAGCAGAACAGAATTAAATAAATACACCAGATAATGAACAATAGAATATACTGGATAAAATTAATCATCAGAGTTACACAGTATACAAGATCATACTTAGTACAAATACAGTTCAGCTATACATAAATGTCTACAGCGGAAATAAACATAATGTACAATAGGAGCTGAACAGCATAAAAAGAGATAAATGATAGAATCCATCTTCAGCTCCAGCTATCCGGATAAAGCCAGCTAAAACCTGAATACAAGGCTGCCCGTGTAGAAAAAGGGGCACCCGAGTTTGAAAGTGAAATAAACTACGAGTCAGTCATGGGACTGGTATGAGAAATCTACTCAACACATTTAAAATATGGCTAATCACAGGACCACGCCACTTTCGTGGAACGGGTTTACTCCATTGGATTGCCAGTGCTTTAAAACAAACCATTCTTTTAAACATCGCAATGCTTTTTATAAAAATGAAGCCATTATAAGACTCAGTTCCCATCACACAATGCAACGCAAACCGGAGGATAGAGTTTTTACCTTATAATGGCCAAGATATGCTTGATACGAATAAAACAAAAGCACTTGATATTACTACTAGTGTTTATATGTTTCAAAAGCAAATTCTAATCATAAGTATCAATCATAGACGGCATTAATGCCCCATACCACTATGTCGCCATATATAGGTATACAATCAAAACCGCACAGTCACGTATTTGGAAATTAGATTTCCTTCATGAACCAAGGCAAAAGATAGTCCTTACGGAATTCGAGACGCTCTAGCCCGTGTCTCAGGACCCAGACACAGGTGGGCCCTTGGATCGTCAGGGCCGGTCCATCGATGTGGATTAAAATTCCTGAACAATGCGTTTCCCCGCCCTATGGGGCGTAAGTGAGCCAACAGATGACTCCATCGGACCCGGATCGTCCGATCTAACCAAGGCACCTCGCAACAGTAACAACCACATAAGTCAAACTCGTCAGGGCGTGTAAAACCACTGACGCCACTTCTAGCTAGAAAGAAACGCATGTCCTCCCTGAGGTCCTTACTCCCGTTTCTGGTTCATACCGGGTGTGAGGTTCGCGAATTCACGTTATACACAAAGCTACGCCACACAGGCGGTGCTTTGATCATCACCACAAGACTTTGCTTTTCAACAGAAGCCCTGATCACTGCATCTTAGCATGCCACACAAGCAATTCACACCGTGCAACTGATGGCTATCAATCACACAGAATAAATTCCAATGTCAGACACACTGTCCATTTGCAAGTCCGTTCTGGGTCTGAACGAAACTGGAGGCACTATATACCTCGCAAACCCATCGATCACCACGTACGTCTGGACGATCACCACTCATTATCCATATTTCGGGATGCCTCCCAATCAGGACCTCGGTTACCATCTAAACGAGGTGAAGATCTCCGGTCTTCGACGACCGTTTTCATCTTTGATTCCTTATCGTCGATTCAGTTATTCTGAATGGGATAAACCCGGTCTTTCTGAGCAACTCACATATATAATAAACAAGTGCTACACAAACACTACTACGTATCATTTCAATTCATTAGTCACTAACCGTCAATCAGTAAGAGAACGATTTCCCAAATATTAACTCCGAAGGCCGAAACCAACATCAGATCAATACCCAAGAAACCATTCGACTTAGCCAACCTTCAGTTAGTTTCTAAATTTCACATCCATATCGTTTATAATATTTTATAACGATTTATCGCTATTTTTATTTATTTTAAAATAGCCAATTTATTCAAAACGACGCTTCGGGCCATAACGCGGCCGTGGCGCTGTTTTTCTTCAGATTTGATTTACACATATCTGAAAATCTAACCATTGGATCTTCACAGAATTTAAATCATTAGAAAGGTCTTTTCAAAACGAATCCAACGGTTCCAGTTTCGGGAAAATCCAACGGTCGGATCTCCTGGTATAATCGTTTGAAGTTTCGATTTCAAAATACGAACTGCAGCGTCGTTATTCGATTTAATATAATTATATATGTGTATATATAATTGATTCTAGCACTGATGGTGGCTGTGGCGATCGGAAACGGGGAGGGAAACTTCGAAGATCAGCCGCCGTCGAGATCGGGGAGAGATAAAAGGGTTTTTCTGTTTTTTTATAAAAAATATGATTAGCCGGTGGTTTTATAATTTCAAAAATACCTCCTTTCACACACGAACTCCAATCCAAACCCAACGACTGTCGTCCCCAGCTAAATACCCCCATTCCGAACACAATGGGATATGTTTCGTAGGCCCATTCGACTGTTTCAGTCAGTTTTCCTTTAATTTAAAATATAAAACATTCAATATTTAATTTGAACGTACATTTCAATTTGCCAGGGCCACAAACTGATTCGAAAAATTCCTGAAAAATAAATCTAGCTATGTTTGGACGATACGGTCCCAACAAAACTAGTTTCGTCGAATTATGAGACCGTTTGAAAAATGGCCCATTTCTGGCCGATCCAATTTAACTGTAATTGACCAAAACACGTTTTCCTTTGCCACGCTCACATACTAGCTTAAAAAATTATGAAATTTGAAACCTAGCAATAACTTCACATTCCGGATCCAACAAAAGTGGTTTCGTCGAATTCCGAGGTTGTTTGCAAAATGGCCAATTTCACAGGCTATATAAATTCCATAGCGACCTTTCTGAAAATTCATTTGGCCATAACTTTTGCTTTCCGCTATGAAACTTCAATTTTTCAGATTCGTTAGAAAGGTATTCACTAACAGATTTAAATATTTTTGGTTTCACTCAAATCCGTTTTGTTTTGCACCCGGTACAGTCAGTCGAAGTTTGAATTCAAATTTTGAAACTACCGCGCCATTTTAGGCCTTGTTTATAATTAGAATTAATTATATTCGTTTTCAAACGTCGATTCAAACTCACTTTTCATTTCTATTATTTAAAATATTTATTTTAAATATTTAAAATCCACTATTTTAGTCAATTTAAAAATTTTAAATTGATTCAGATTTTCCGGGTTGTTACAGCGACATCGGATCCTTTATGGCTCGTCGTTGCTCTTTCTGACGACGTAAATAGAAGCATCACGATACCCCTCTATCTCTTTTTATATGTGGATTTGGTTTTTGGTTTTAACTGGGAATAGGAATTGAAAAAAAAAAGAACTCAAATTGAATTTAGAGGACACCAAATTGAAATAGGATTCCTATTACATTGAGTATATAAAGAGGAAGGGAAGTTCGATTCCATTTTTGAGAAATACAGGAATAAGGAAATAAGTTAAAGGGATATGTGGTTTTAAGAAAGGAACGACCATTTTATTTTGTTTGCCTGAAGCTTTTGATTTTTGGGATTGACCATTTTATCTTTGATTTTAAGTTTCTTAAGAGAAGAACAAGTGAGAGTAATACATCACGTATTTATAAAGGATGAATACTTAGTTGTTAAGGCATTTAGGTCTGCATGATTTGAGGTTTGTAGTGTACTTTTCAAATAGCTTAAGAGGCAAGGAAATCATTTATAATTTATTTTATTTCAATTTGTTTCGAACAGGTACGATTTATTTATTTTAAAATATGTTGTGATTCTGAACTTCTTTCTGAACACAACAACTGACGTGTATAGGGTTTAACCACTATTCTGAACACACTGGAACAAGATTCGAAGCTCCATTTGATCGTATGGAGGTGATATTAATTTAAATCAATATTTACTCAATTCAAAACAATAAATTCCTTGATAATAAATAATTGTTATTATCGTTTCTATTTAGGTTAGAATTTATATTTATTATTTGAATCATTTTCGGTAAATCTTCGAATTTAATTATATTTCAAATTACGATAATTCGATATATATATTTTTTAAATTAAATTATATTTGATTATTAAATCGATAACTCAATATAAAATATCCATTTATATTATCAACTCAATATTTAAAATAAATATTAAATATTCAAAATAAATTGACCAAAAATCAGGGTCGTTACAGGAACGTACATCAATTCCCATTTAAAACTATTCACGCTTCCCATGAATGTTATCCTACCTTCCTAAACTATTCATGTAAAAAAAATGGAATAATTAATATGTTACATTTAAAACAAAACAAAACGTAATTTTAGAAAGGTAAATTTTAATGCTTAGTCATCAGTTTTTTTCTTAAATACAAAGAAAAACGTTTGTTAATTCATTTCCAAGCCATGCGTTATGACACCCTTCCAATTTTTTTATTTATATCAAGTTGTAATGTTTTACATTACATATAATATATATGGTATAACATAAATGCTTCCTATTCTTCCCTAAGCATATTTTAATGACTGCACATAATATATAGTATAAAATGTTTTATATAACAAGAATGCTTTCCTTTTAATATTAAGCACGTTCATGAGAAAATTATAAATAACATTTCTTTTAAAAAATAGAAAAAATGGTTATTTTTGCATCCACATTTATAATAGAAATAGTTAAAATGTTTGAATAGATGGCTTGTGTTTACATTTATAACAAAATTGACAAACCTTTTGCATTCACCTACACACACCACGTCATTTCTATTATGTCTACTCCTCTCCATTTTCTCGTTTCTGTCCATTCATATAAAGCAGCATCCAATCTTCCTTCTCTACGTTGTATCTTCCCATATTTTTTAAATATGAGGCTTCGACATCATAATAATAATAATAATAATAATAATAATAATAATAATAATAATAAAAAAAAAAAAAAAAAGAATGAATGAAGCCTTTCACCTCCGGTAACCGTACTGTCACAACCCAAGCCGCCAAACGCTGCTTAGAATCTCGCTGACCTCCTTCGCTTCCTCCTTCTCTTTGAGTTTAGCAACACCTTCGTTCTTCCCCAAAATTCATTTTGCTGCCACCGTCTTCCATTGCACCCTTGGATTGAGCTAACATTTCTTCCCTCTCTTCGCCTTATCCCACCAATGCAGCGTTGAAAGGTGAGTACCCTCTCACGATTTACTTTTAATTTCAAGTGGTCAATCTCGTATGAAATACTAGAATATAGTAGTTCTAGTTAGTATGGTGATTATTTGATTGCATGAAGCTTGGATTGTTAATTGTTGTTGATAGTTGTTAGGGTTGTATTGTGATGCCTTATTGTATTTGATTTGCATGCCTATTTCCCATATATTCGACCATCATTATTGTTGTGTATATATCGAAGGGAAGGTTTTTTTTTCTTTCAGCGGTTGATATATAGGCATAAGTACTTGCTTGCACAGAAAAAAAAGAAAAAAAACTGATCACTCTACTAGTTTATATGTCATGCCTCTTCAAAACGTGTTGCCCTAATTGTTTTTTTTTTTTTTTTTTTGTTCTCTATTTTATTGAAACTGGAAATTTATTTGCCTGGTGTTTACTTTATAATGCCCATTTCATATGTATACATACATTCTTTCGCATAGCTTGAATATGTTGCCACCGTTCACCTATATAGTTGCATACATTTTTAGATATGTATTCCTTGAATATTGCTGAAATCTGTTTGTTAGCTGAAACTAAATATATAAACCACTTTTAGCAAATTGATGTTGCCCTTGTGTTGCTTGACATTTTCACTGATCTGATTATTCAATAGTTAACATATGTTTAAAGTTATAACTCATATACAGTTAGGATTGACTATTATATTTTAGTATTCATTGAAATTTATTCACTTGAATAAAATTAATCCTGACTCGAGTGTTTTGTGTTTTGCATGGAATACTCAGGTCAGATCCGAGTGTTACAGATTATAGACTTCAGCTCACAAAGAAGAGAGGCACGTGAGGACGCAGACACGCGCATGATGAATTGAAAATTATGTAAAATTTAGTTTATTATAAAATATATGTAGTTAAATTCTGCTTTAAAATTTTGTTAACTCTAATATTTTGTGTAAAATGCTTCCGCTGTGAGATATTATAGTTTTTATTTTTATAATTTCTGTGTTTGATTCTATTTAAACCCTTAAGCTAAATAATAATTTGTCGTTTCGAACGATTCGAGTCGGTTACCATCCTGAAGCGGTCGAAAAGGCAGGTCGTTATAGTGTTGATTTTTCATCTTCTAGCGTACATGTTGCCTATGGATAGACAATAAATTGAAGGCTGGTTATGTCGTCAAAAAGCAGCGGTTTTAAATCGAATTCACGAATTAAACGGTTTTGAAGAGTAAAGAAAACAAAGAAATATAAAGAACTATGATAGACATAATTGGAAAAGTTGCCATTTGTTCTATTCTCTACTAAAATCTTTAGATTAAGGGGATAACTAGAAAATTTCACAAACTGAATGATTTTGAGGAGACTAAGAAATAATGCAACAAACCAATAAAGGTAATAAAGTTTCAAATGGCATTAATCATATGAGAACTGGCCATTTGTCAAGACGATAATGCTACCACCTACATTGACCATGTTAGCTAAATAAGATAAATATACCGTATTGACAATAGTAATTTTATATTTAAGTGTATGAAAGCGTAACATAATTTGTCATAATAAGATACAGTGAAATTGTGTGTATCTAGTTTAAACTTCCATACATAGGCCATAACGCTTTGAGTGCAAGTTACGTCGCTTTCCTAAATGTTTGGCCTCAAATAACCGTTTATAATGCTTTCAAAAGTTTATAACTTTATTTCGTAATGATTTTAAAAAGTTTATAAGTACAATAATCTGTTTATAGAAACTGTACTTAAACTGCCTTCGGTTTACAAGATTATAGATTGCTTTTACAAGCAGTTTACAAGTACTGAATTTCTGCTATATAAAACTAATAAGTACTTGAATCCACTATAGAAATGCAAAAATTGACCTGATGTTAAAGCCAAATCAACATTTAAACAAAAAGTTTTGATGCAAACATGTATGAGCAAATACGTGCAACCATAATGTGAGTGTTTCTAAAATATGTTAATGCTCGAGAAAATACAGATTATAAGGTGATATTGCCTTTTGCTTATCTCACATTATGAAGTATACAATAAACCTACAAGAACGGACTATTAATTCCAAGGTTCAAAATTTCGTTTTTCCGTTTCCATCTAGGAAAACTCCAAAATTTCGGTACTAGTAAAAACATTCTGAAAATTTCATTTTGATTCCTCTTTACAAATTGCAGTACTTTTCTTTTGTAAATATGTCAATAATTATGTAATACAAGTACTACATTAGCAAATTACATACAAGATACAAAACATATAACATACAAATTTTAATACCAAAAACATTTTTTTGGAGTATCATATGAATTATGGTCATTGTTGCCTTAATCTTATGTCAGAGTATAATACGGTGGAAAGCATAAAGTTGCACCTGATCCAAATTTATAAATGTCATCATATTAGCTCCCTTACCCCCACCCCCTCCCCCCCCCCCACCCCAACCAAACTATGCTAACTAGTGTACAATAATTCCATATAAAAAAATTATATAATCTAAATTTATTTAAATAAATTTATATTAAATAATTTATACCTTTATAGCTGGTCGATCCATCAAATTTAACTAATTCAAAGTTATCTTGAGTGGTTAAAAAGTGTAAACCGGTTACACCCCCATCAAC